>JBBPNN010000258.1:0-34128 GCA_038090935.1 Hortiboletus campestris
CTATATGATCGTAAGTGGAAGTTCATTGGCTTCCCGTCGTCTCATCTTAACCCTCACCCACAGCAAGATGCTCTATACCTAGAGGATTATTATAGGGTGAGGACACAATCTGTCAGCAAATCAGGGTCTTTCGAAGAGATCAAGAATCTAGCGGCAAAACTCTCAAACAGCCTGGGTTATGTCACAACTGCGCAAGCCGACTGTACAGACAAGCTGGGGGTTCCGCAGGAAGTTGTTAAGAATGAGGCGAGGTCAGCGGCACTCAAGAATTCTATCGCTCTTCACGAACGTGTTTTCAAGGAAGGCGATTGGCTTGAGTGCGTCCCACCGCGAGTGGTTCCACAGCCTCGGACCTGACTAACTTACTCTCTTTGCAGTATGCACATTGTTTTTCTGCCTTGTATCTTGGTGAGTGGTAGTACAGTTTGTATGAAGAGGACTCCTGACACCTTTCAGGGATACTACACCATTGCTAGCAAACTGTTGAAAGACCCGAAGACCGTTAGGAGTATGCATTCCCTCTCCTTCGGGATATTTATGTATTGACGTATCAGATACTATATACTACCCTATGTGGATTCAGGCGATGTCTAGTGGAAGCTCGGCTAGAGATTACAAAGGTATGGATTTGCCATTTTTTTTCTACATTTTGGTGTGACTCTCATGGCATTAGCCTTTATCAACAGCAACATCAATCAGGAGAATTGGAAAGCGAGGAAGGCTTATTGGTTCAAAATCTTCAAGGAGGCATGCGGAACTGAGAAGGCCTTCTTCGGCCTTGCGAGCACCAACTTCCCGGACTACAAAATCGTGGATAACGGGATCTACGAGATTCAAAGCTACCGCAACGATTACTTCCTTGTTTCAGGTGCAAACTCGGTCACCACCGAGAAGACTAAACCGAAGGAGGGCGCGCTAGTTCGTGATGAGCCTAGTTCTTACACGAGTGCAATTATACTAACTCCGACTAACAGTGGAAGGTGACGAATGCACTGAATGGATATACTATCGAGAGCCTTTTGGGGAAAAAAGGCTTCCTCAATGTTTCCGGAGACCTGACTAAACCACTCTATTATGTCGCGGTCTCTGGAACCAGCCAGAGTTGGCCAATCAACACTGTTGATGGGACGATCCAGTAAGTCGATGTTCGCTTGCTCGTGTTTCAGCTAATAGTTATCTTTGGCAGGATCTTCTTCCCGGGAAGGTCAGAGTTTGTGCTCGATGCTGGTCGCGATGAGAGTGATCGAAAGGTATGGGCAGCAGTACAATACCGTGCGGTCGTCCACTCAACGAAGTCGTCCTTTGCAGGTGTTCGTGACTGACAACTGCCAGATCTCTAGTCAGTTGTGGCAGCTCAAACCTGTAAACGCAAGTTGAGGCATCAAGATCTGATCCGGGCCATGTGTTTTCGATGTACGAGTAGTTTGACGAAAACCAGTGTATAACGTGATCTCGATATCTTTCTTGATTTGCTGCAATCAGAGTTTCAATGGGTCTTCACTGACTTGCTAGAGCGGGACCGAGTCAACGGTTTCGATACGTCTCCAGGACCCTTAGTAATTGGGACCTCCGCTTCTATCACCCCATCACGCAATCAACTTACGTTTGCTGTTGTCGTCGCATACTGGTCACTATTTTTTTGGGATATGTACCTCTGCTGACAGGCAAATAGGTACACTGGCAGTTATCAACCACGCGCGCTCAGTTTGGTCCATTGTACTCTCCCCCGACGACGACTGGTCACTGCATTGCAACCGGGGATGAGACGAGAAAGTCACCTCCCGACTCTCCGTCACATCCTCCCCGGCTCGTACTTGACAACAAATGTACTAGTAAGTGACCAACTTGGCAATGTTGTTGAATCTCAGAGTCACAGGTCACGGTCTTCTCCTTGCATTGTGTCCATTAGCGTTACAGTTACCACTCATGGATATCACTCGTGTGGCATTTGGCACATTGTGGGCGCGGGGCGATCTAACGCGTATTGAAGAATGTCTGAGAAGTGAAATCGTACAACCCTGGAATCATTTTTATCATGCGCGCACTCGCTCTCCGCGCACTTGTACGGACCCGTTCAAAACAATGGAACATGGCCATCGAGGCCGCGATGCCAAAAAGGTAATTTTGCATCATCTGTCGTCCCATGTCGTGTTGACTATCGTACACCAGTCTATCGACGCCCAACGATCCGTCATTGGTCATATCGCAATCGCAATCGCCCGCGTTGGTAATGAGGAACACGAGCCAGCCATGCGTGTATTTAACCTTCTGTTCATTGTTGGCCGCCCGATTGAATTTCCCTTGTAAATCGAGGTATGTGTCTATTATCCCCGTGGCTGCTTGTGCCGACCTTGAGTTTCATACAGGCGATTGAATATGAACCAGGAAGACACCATTTCGTGCATAGATGACTTGTCTATATATATCACTGTCTGAGTACGTCCACGCGATGGTTTACGAGTAAACAAGGTTAATCGGGTATTGTACAGGCCGACATGTTCTTCCTACTTGGGGGCGTGTTGTTGAGAAAAGGAGACAATAAACGAGAGATGGAACTGCTCGAGTATTTTTTCCTGCTGGAAGCTATCCCATTCCAAAAGGGCCCTTACCTGGTGGTAATTCCGCTTGTAAGTTGTTCATTTCCAGTCCCACTTCGAGCTCACCAACTCTATACGAAAGATCTTTGAATGGGACTTTGACAGACTTGCTCTTGCGATTCACCTGGATCTTCAAGAACGTGTCAAACCATTCAAAGACAACCTCGATGCGGCAAAGCAGTCCAAGAAGTGATCCTACAGTATTCTGCTACCAACATTGTCCCTGAATCCATTCAACCCCGCGGGACTCCTTGTTAAACGAAGCAGAGCCCGAGCCATACTGGGGTTGTAGGAGGATGCGTTGAAGGATGCAGATGAGGTATGTCCGTTTATTTTGCATAGCCCCCGGGCGATGGCGTGCGACTGCGACCATGACAGAAGGTGAAGCGGCGGTCGACGAGAAAACGGCAACTTAGTGATCGTAGTACACTCGCCCCCTCACCAATCGTCCACACAATGTAAGTTCTCGAGTAATATTTTGACCGGGTGCTGAGCCCACCGAACAGCCTTTTGCATGCCTCTGGGTTGCGAATCCCACCGGTGTAGCGAACACCTGTCGACTCGGCTTACCTCCTGATGACTATTACAACACCAAGCACGACGAACGAGGCCCAGCGCCGCACCGACGAAGAGATGACTAGGCTGATATCCATACCTCCGTCTTCAAAGGAATACTTGGTCCTCCAATTCTTGTCTACCCACAGAAATTCTTGCAGAGATATTTGTCCATGTCGCTCGTGGCTAATTCCCCAAGGCTCCTAACGTGTTATTTGTACAGGGTGTTCCCACGATCGGTTGCCCGATTAGTACCTCCAACCCGCTTCGCTACCCGCCAACTCACCTCCCATGCATCGTCTTCGCGGTCAAAAGGCTATTTCGGGACTGGTGTAGAGAACCATTACCGTGCTCGGGTATCAGCGATTGACGATGCAGAGTTCCAGACCTCAAACAGGCTCCGAGTCGTTGACTGAGCCACGCAAGCTCATTTTCGTAAATCATTGGATTCGCGGTATACGTGATGCACTGGACAGGTACAGTGACTCGGTGAAGTACGGCGGACCGATGGTGACGAGCACAAGTCTGATACAGACACGGAGCCCGGTTCCGCGCCCACTTTGCCATTGCATGTCGTGCGTGCCGCCGCGTTGGATGAATGTACTCTCGCGTTGCGGCTGGTAGTTATTCGTTTGTAACAACCATTCCGGCTCTTCTACAACATACAACAGAAAATATTCGCCCGCAGCACCTGTATCGTACACAAGACAACTCCAGGTTTGAACAACCGTGATTGATTCCTCAGGCCCACATCGCTTTAAACTTTTCATCAAACTCCCTCGTCGCTTCATACACCACCTCGAGAACCCTCCAATCCTTTTCCGCCACCCAACTGGGTTTGACGCGACCCACCCCGCTTTCCACCCGAACCGCGTGCTTCCCTCCCTCATCTTCCCCATCCCCATCTTCTCCCCCATCCTTTTCCGTCGGGTCGTTCGCATCGACAAATCCACTATCCAAACCCTCCGATCCACCTTCACCCTCGTCCTCGCCTGTATTGGAACCCTCCCTCACATCCACACCCTCCTGCTTCCGCATGATCAACTGCTCCAACACACCTCTCATCGTCATCAATGTCAAAGCAAACTCTTGCAACACGAACCAGACGTCGCCGCGTCGAATCGCGTTGGCCTCGCTTAGTGGCTGCACTTGGCCGTGTGTGTAAAAGTCGAGAATGTATGCGTTGAGGGCAAAACCGTTGGGGTGAGGGTTCCCAGAGCGTCGGTTCCCATCTTCGTCTCCGCTAGACCCCCCAGACCCCGCCGGCGTCGCAAAGACATCCGCGAACGAAGGAATGGCGTGTTCGTTCAAACTCAACCCCCTCCTTGCCGTCCTCGCCAAATCTGCCACGCTTTCAAACCGATCGTCATGCCCCGAATTCGCCACAAACAGCGACCTCACCACGACCCCTAACGCCGTTTCCTGCAACCATGTCCCAAACAGCCCCGCCGTATCAGATGTGAGCGTCCCGCCGAGTTCGGTACCGCTCAGTGGAAGGCGGGTGTCGGGGCCTAGTTCAGCACTGCGTTCCGAGCCGTACGTGAGCGCATACCCCGTAAAGATCCGTAGAATTTCTTCTTCGTGAGCTGCGAGCACACGTCGGGCGTCGTCCGACAAGGGAGGTAAAATGACCATCGACGCCGACTTCTTGATGATTTCTGCAGTATTCTCGTTTTTGAGATACGATCCCGGCAAGTACCGTCTTCCAAACAGGTGACTCATGAGTAGGATGAAATCCCGCTTGGCTTGGATGACACTGTGTTGGTTACAGATCCGGTGAAGGACGCCGTGCCTCAGCAACGTGACAAGCGCAAAGTTGCTCGGCTCGGTGTAGTACAGGTGAGAGGCAATTCCAAAGAGGTTGAATGGGCGGCCATGTTCGTCCAACAGGCGCGCGCGTCGGAGGTAGTCGATACTGAATCGAAGGTGGTGTAGGAGTTGGTGTTTGCCCTCCTCGGAACCGAAGCTGACTTGGGGAAGACGGAACAAGCGTTGGACGGCGTTTACGGCGGCCGGCGCGTACTCAGAGCCCTCGAGAAGGTTGAACAGACGAAGGACGAGCGTGGATGTCACTGGGAAGTTGGCCCCGAGGGATGGAAGCTTGGACAAGGTCAAACGTTGTACTCGATCCATGGGGAGACCATAGAACACGACCTTGCCCAGAAGATCGTATCCACGTCTCCCAGCGCGACCAGCACATTGTCGGTACTGAGGCGATCCTCGGTATCATCTCATGAAGACAACTAGTTACGACGCACCATGAGGGCTGTCAGATATGGCGAATCGCCACAAAAGATAGATGTCTTCGTCGGTGCATTGATACCGAGTGCGAGCGTGCCTGTGCAAGTCTCCATTAGAGTCGTTCACTTCGATAAGTTGTACAAGATTAACCTGTTGCGAATATGACACGAACAAATCCCCGACGAAAAAGGCTACCCGAGTGCCTCAGTGATGCAGAAACACGAACCAAATATTGACCTTGCCCACCTTTCGACGACCGTCCTATAGCGCTTGTTCATGCCAGAATGATGCACCGCAATCCCGCGCTGCAAGCAAAGGAGTGCATACTTAGGTGTGGACGTCCACCGTGCCAACTGCGCCAACTCCTCCTCGAGCATACTTTGCGTGTACGACGTGTGCTGACCCGCAAACGAGAACTGGGGAAGCGGCGCCTTCGGATCAAACGTCGCCTGCCACTCCGTGGCCTCCGTCTTAACCTCGTTCGGATCTGCTTTGTTTTTTGCTGCTCTGGCAGCTGCCCGCTCGCGATCTTTTGCCCTCAACAGCCATTCTTCGTATTGCGCCAGTTTGCGTTGCCACTCTGGATTCGAGGCACGCCACTTTTCTTCTTCAGCGAGTAACACGCGAAGGAGGGTGTCAGCCATGATCTCACAGTCTGTGCGATCAAAGT
Source organism: Hortiboletus campestris (assembly GCA_038090935.1). Classification (NCBI taxonomy): domain Eukaryota; kingdom Fungi; phylum Basidiomycota; class Agaricomycetes; order Boletales; family Boletaceae; genus Hortiboletus; species Hortiboletus campestris. The sequence continues at coordinate 6,064 of JBBPNN010000258.1, forward strand.
TGAAAAAGATTGCTGGCTGGTGTGGGGGAGATGTGGGATGAGAAACTCGTACTCTGTATGCGCATCCAGAGCACGTGCAACTTACCAGATCGCCTTGGGCATGGAGGTCGCACACGAGATGAATCAAGTTTTTCCTGAAAGCCGCGCGCTCGGGCTGAGTATTGATCACCTTGGTGGGTACCCGAGTTAGCGCGCCGTCTTCGAGGCTCGCGATGACCTTGTACAATGGAGCTGAGGCGTTACGTGGATCAAACTCGGCGACCATGGGCGCGAGACACTCTTTGAGCGCCGTGTCGTAGGCGATCACGTCCTTTTGTTGCAAGAGCCTGTCAGAGGGGAAAAACTTCAACGGGTCCAGCGTATCTAACGTCGAGGGTGGTACATCCCCAAGCGCCGCGAGCGCCCGATACAGCGTCAAGGTGTCTGAGGCTTCCAGTGCCAGATCGGAAGGGATAGATCTAGGTCCGAAGGCCAGCATCGCGATCGGATGGAGAAATCGCATCCGCCCAGTGGATTTGTACGCGGAGATCGATTCGAACGCGCTACTCGGTTTTTCATGGATGTTGTAAAAGAACTTTCGGAGATGGGAGTACCGGTGAGGGTGATGAATAAAGGTGTGCTGGAAACCGCCGGCCTTTTGGACGGCTTCAAGCCATGTGTTGAACTTTTCGGGCGCACCCACCGTCGCCGAAAGGCCACTGTACGAGATCGAACGAGTGATGCTTAACCAAACGTGGATGAGAAAAGCACAAAAACGAACATGATGGGGCAAGGAGCGAGCAAAAGGATTTGCTCCCATACGGACCCGCCTTCCTGCTGACCGATTGTATGTATTTCGTCAAGAATGATACTGCAAAAGTCGTGAATACCCGCAAGGAAACGACCGAAACCAACCCACTATTTCACGCGGGGAGTCCATACCTTCGCCAAGGGTGGCGAAAGCATCATGATTGCGAGCATCTCCGGAACCGTGACGAGGATCTGGCAGTTTTGAGGATCGTGGATGCGGTAATCACGCGTGTGTATGGCCCAGCAGCTCCCTACACATCGGGTCACATCTCTGTGAGATCCTTTGACAAGAACAAAGAGAGGTGCTTACGCCCATTCAGGTCCTTGCTGAACCGCGCGTATATCTCAGCAGCGACCTGGGCAACGAGTGCCTTCGTGGGGGCAACATAAACGATGACACCTTCGTCGGACCCTCTAAGGACCTTCTCCATTGCATAATACGATATGAACGTTTTACCCGCACTAGTTGGGGCTGGGGATGCATAGCTCAATACACCCCAAACGGGTTTCGGACCCAAAGATCACGCACCAACAACCAGGAGGGACTTATTGTCATCAATCGCGTCCAGGACTTGTCTCTGCCACGCATCGGGTTGGAACGAGACCCGTGGATCGACTTGGCTGTCCATACTCCGATCCATGTATTCACCGAAAACGCGCAGCTGCCACTCGACCGGATGTTCCTTGATTCGCATGAACGTGTGCAACGGTTCTTGCGTTTTAGACTTGACTAGCTTGACAAATTTGAAAGTGAGAGGACGTTCTTCCTGTGTCGTTGAAGCGTTCGTGAGCATGTCCGTGTACGCTGAGAAGCCGAGGACGTTCAAGACGTCTTGGATGCACTTGCGGATGTCGCTCGTCAAATAATTGACCTCCAGGATGTCCTTGATCGTACGAAGTGCCGTGACGCCATGTTTGTCGCGGACTGCCGCCGACTCTCGTTCAGGATCCAAGATCCAATGCTGGAACAAGCGATGGAGACGATACAGCGCCAACTCGGCCGCAACGAACGGTTTGTTGGACCTCGGATTACGGTTCAAGTCCGAGAGGGACTTTTCCAGGGAAGACAGCGGGGTGTCGGAATCTAGATCATGTATGCGCTCAGTCAGCCATGTGATCGACTCCGTGAATTGTTTTTGGGCTTTCTGCGCCAAATTTTGCTCCCGAATAGCGTCACCTTTGGATTGTTTTTTTGTTGCTTTGGAAGCAGTGGGACGTGTATAGCTCTGCTTCTGTAGCTGTATGCATCTCAGTCAATGATGAACAGATCACCCGTAGTATGTGAATCCAGAGACCTTGGATGGGGGTCGATTTGAAGCAGCGCCGACCGGCGGTATTTTGATCTGATGCAGCGCCGCACCCGATGCACCCGTCAAGGTCGCAGCCTGGTCATGCAACGTCTTCATGAACCGTTGGTCACCCCGAAGTCTCTTCTTCCGTTGCCACTCTGTTGCGTTCGCATGCCCCGATGGAACCTCGCCTCCAAGGTGCTTTGGCAACAGGGGTTTCTTGTGGTTGTGCCAGTGTCGGGTGTCATGGAAGAGGGTGCCGTCATCGAAATAACCTGTTCTAGGTACTTCGGGAAGAAATTTGGGTGCACTTGTCTCTTCTTCTTCACTACTGGTGTCCCATTCGTCGGTATCGGATCCTTCGTCGCTTTCCACTCCCTCGTCTTCTGTTTCATCAACTCGGTGGGCTCCCGAAGTATCATCGTCACTTGGGCCACGAATAGGCGCGAGTTCGTCGTCGAAAATCTTGTTACTGAAGGGAAGCAATCCGAGCCTATTCTCTATGGGGGGATGGGCAAGCGCTGGAAACGGAAGGAATACGGCGAATTGCGAAAATGCTGAAATCGGGACAGAGAATGGGGACAATTTATCCCGCACGATCTTGGTGACTTCATTCCCGAATATATCTTGCGCAGAGAGTGTGTTGTTCTCTGCCAAGAACCGAACGAGCGCGATGAATAACCTCACATCGATGTCGACGGTTGTGTTCAATGACGTAATGGTCACCTCCATGGCACGGAAAACATTTGGGAGGAAATTCGATGCGAGCTGATGTTTGAATTTGGCTTTCATAGGTTCCAATCTTCTAGCTCGATCTTGCGTCGAAAAACGAGGAAGTAACACTAGATGAATGAGGAATGCAAAGAAGAGAGCTTTCTCTTGAGCATCAGAAAATCGTGTCAGGGATGCCATTTCTAGTACGACATTCTCGGTCGCAAGTGTTCCCAATGATGGGAGGGGTTCGGTTGATGTGGGTGATGGAACGAGAGTAACATTTTTTGCCTTGTCTTCGAGAATACGGGCTGCTGCGAAATATGCATCACGAACAGGGGTGGGAACGAAATCACTTGCTCGACGTGATTTCGACTCGTAGACGAAAGAAAGCACCTGTTCAGTGAGATAATTTCGGCTTTCGTTCGTGATGACCACGTAAGGATGCTGACCTTCGAGTCACGGAACTCGGCGCCAGCCAAGAATGCGAGCGCCAACCCGCTCGTTAGAAGATCATATAAAAACACGCGGTGGCAAAGGAGCCGTTGAGCGGCAAAAGGATCTATCGAATCTTGACCTGGGCCACCATCATTGACCAGAGCAAACATAGGCTAGGCAATAGTGAATGGGATGAAGATCAGTAGCTTACGTCGACTTACTTTTCGCAAGAACTGGTATTCCCGCCATTTTGCATCGGAAAGACCGGTGAAGACGTATACAGAGACTTGACGTATCTTTAGCAAGTGATTGAATAGAAGTTTACGAGCAAGGGACCTGGATGCTTCCTCGAAGTCACCCACGCCGGTCCTCAATGCAATGTGTCGACTTTCTACTAGGTTTCAGGATGGTGTCCATGTAACTACGTGAAACGAACTCACCGTCCCAAAATACAACGTCAAACACAGCCGAGCGCTTGATAAACTCGTCCAGTGTACGTTCAAGTGTATGGAAAGCATGCAGAATCTGGAAAGAAGGGTCTGATTTCATAGTCATCCACGAGTCCTTTACGAGGTAATGCAATGTACCATCTTGTTTCCCTAATGCCAGCAGCGGATCATCGATAACCAGCTGGATCAGTGAATGCCCTACAGAAAGGGCACCGATATTAGGAAACAGACATGGGATACTTGCGACAGTACTGTACCATCGATGATGAATGGTTCAGTTCCAGCATAGTCACCAATCAGATCCATCCACCTAGCTCGCCTGCTGGCAGTGTGCCATTCAGCATCGATCCACTTCAATGCATCAGTGATCGATAACGAGCTGGTTGCGTCGTTCGTGGTCGCGTCAGACCCACGATGATTAACCTCGAACTCTTCCAAGTCCATCGAGCACTAGCGTTTTATCGGTGGTGAGATGATCAAAGGGTTGAGCCAAGAGAGAAATTGATAATTGGCTTGGAGGCTCCTGAAGGAACTGGTGGTATGAACAGTTTGGCCCGTGCGCATTCGTAATCACCGTTGCTGTGCAGCCTGGGCCTAAGGGTTGTGGGCTGCCTGAGTCGGTCTATTTTCAGTCGTCAAATCTTACTGTGTATTCCATGAGAATTCGCTGAAGATCTCTTACTAGGCCACTTGGGCGACAGAACGGCCATTCAGCTTCACCGTTCAAATTGCCTAAGTGGCCGGGTAAGACAGCCGCTAAAGTACATACTAGGGAAAACAAGGAAACCGCGGCCGTCACGGTGCCAGGATAGACTCGGACTCCATCAATGTCTTGTGTGGAACTCGGAAGCTGGTGCAATACTTTCCACCGAGCAGAAACGAACGAAGGTGAGAGACAGGTGACACGGGCGTCAAGCTTACCAAGAACCAAATCAGGTCCGAAAGTCCGCCACGATTCACGACTGTAATGTACTGGCTACGAATGTCCATCATGATGCACTTACAATATCGCAGCATTATGCGACAAGGTCTGTAAAATGTAAGCGCATCATCCTATTGTCTCCATTTTTTCTTCTTCTCCGACTGTCGCATCATAATTGATGTGGAGTGCAGGGATACCCGATTGATGGGCCATTCTGTCATTCCCGCATACACTTTGAGACTCTGTCGCGACCACCGCTGGCATCATGATCCGAGTCTTTTATCCACCGCCTCGATATTCGCTTGCTTCCGTGTCCCATTGGTATCATCCATGCCGCTCACCAGAACTTCTTGATTTATGGGCACCCGTGACCCAGGGATCATCGAGCTGATCAACTTAAGCGTTCGGACCGAAAACAGCAACCTCTTTATCTCGGAAACCGCCATGCGCCGACTGCCGGTTGCCAATCTAGCGGTTGAGCTCCGGGGATGTGTATCCCCGAGAGAGAGCTATCAGATTATCGATCCACGTAGGACGTACCGCGGAGTTCAATCCGTAATAGAGGTATACATCCACGGGCGGAGGTCGGGCCCCGGCACCGAGGCTGGATATCTTGCCGCCGGAAGCATCCCCCAACATCCGAGTTCGTTCGGAGCCGTAGAAATGTTGTTTTCCTGGCCTGAATGGATGCGCCGTCTGCATGGAAGTGGGAGGATGATTGTTCCGGCAAGAACGACTCTAGATTGTGCAGTGCAGATACCTCGTGGACCATGGAAAGGTTAGGAACAATCAAACATTGATCTTGATCTTCGTAGCGAGGGGAATGCTGCGGAATGACTGTACACGATAAAGAAATCAGGTTCCTGCACAGGTATCAAAACACGATGTCCGACGCAGTTTTCCGTGCCGAGTATAGATACATCAGCACGCGGACGACACGGGACACCCAGTATCGAGTCTTCCGTACCATATCAAACAAGGTCGGACGTTGCTCGTCATTCAGTATCATCCCCAATCCAGTCTATCGTGTGGCCCCATCGCTTGAATTTCCCGTGGACGGAGCACTTGGTGCACACTGTCGAGTGAGGGGAATAACGAAATCCAGATCTCGTGGGATCGAAGCCGTTGCCCAGATGAAGAATGATGTAAAAGGTCGTGCAAGCAATTGCGATAGGTAGTACAGCTCGGGCGAAGACATGGTCTCTGAGCGTACGTAGGTTCCAGATAGTGTCAACGTTGACGTACTCGGGATCAGGACGATCTGAGACACGGTATTCCAGGAACAATGATATTATGGCAGTTTCCGGTCATTTGCATCCCAGATGACGTCCAAAGGAATGAATGCCGTGTTACGGAACCACCAGGGAACGATAAGATCTGCGTAACGACGTTAGTGATGTTCTGGCCTGGCTTGGACTGAAAGCCACTGGCTTTGGCCTGGCCGGGGGTGGCCTTGGCCTGAAAAAAATCATGGCTTTCTGGTCTGGCCCTGGCCTGGCGAACACTCAGGCCGGGCCACAGGCCGCTATGAAGCCACCATCTTGGCCTGGCCTGGCCTGGCTTGGCTGGCCTGCTGGCCTGAGGCCAGGCCGGAACAACATTATCTGCGTTGCGTGGCACCAAAGTACTTGAGCGAAAACCTGTTGGAAGCAAACACCGCCACAGGTGTCGAGTTCCCGGGACAGGAGGAGTGATAATTGACAAGGGAGGTTGCTCTGCACGGAATGATAGCGACACGGATCTGAGAACAGTATACCAAGACCCAGATCATGATTTGGTGATTTCTGTTGCCCCCTTCATTTTTTTCAACGTCAAGGCTGATAGACCCTGGATGATTGCCATTGATTGGCACGACTTGCGGGGCTATCACTGGAATTTTAGCGCTCTGATAATTACACACCGTGTCGGCACGAGCCAGGGACCAGCACCTGCTGTATCTCCTACCAAAAAAACTTACAAGTGCATGGGTATGTTCCCCAATGCATACTAGGGCGAATGATTCTGGGAGCAGTATGTAGCACTACTAGTACTTGAAGGGTTGACTTTGCCTCTTTTGATCTACCGGAAAGTCGCGGAGCGGGAGCTTACCCACGCTACCGCGCAGATCCACTGTGACAACCTTCAACACACGTTTAATACCCTCTTCAGGTTCTATCATTACGACTCTGCTACACTAGATATTCAGTTCGTACAAGGCGCAAATACGCGGAACCAAATCCAACGAGCTAGGCCAACAAAAAAATCTCTGACAAAGTGTTGAAAGTCTCAAAGCCCATGGCCTGCCGCACCAAATCCTGAGGCACCTACCACCGGGACATAAAAAGATATGGGCACTTGAGGACCCTCTTAAAACATCAATACCCCCGGCGGCACCTGATTGTCGGTTCCGCCCGTCCGGTCCGTCCCGTCGACTCATCTAAAGATCTGAAAAGCAACAAGGGAGAGTCCCGCGCACTCACTCGAGCGTTCCCCACTCGGGCTCATGTCCTGTCATCTTATCGAGCTAAACAACGGGCAGTCTATCCCAGCCGTGGGTCTTGGTCAGCGCGACTTGTGATGACCAGGAGAATTGCGTTCTGAATGTCTTGAATTTGTAGGGACCTGGCAATCCAAACCCAACGAGGTTGTGCACGCTGTCGAAACGGCACTCCGAGCCGGGTATCGACACCTTGACTGCGCTTGGTGGGTTACAAATGGCCCCTGGGACCATCTGTTTAACTGATGGTACAGGGCGTACGGCAACGAGAAAGAAGTCGGTCAAGGTTTGAAAGCGTCTGGCGTTCCCAGAGAGAAAGTCTACGTATGTAATAAAGTGAAACTTGCACATGCAATTTTTGGACTATGCCAACTTGGCGCCGTAGATCACCAGTAAACTGTGGTGCTCGTACCATACACGAGTGGAGGAGTGCCTCGATCAGACGCTCGCTAATCTCGGGACGGATTACCTCGACCGTGCGCTCAGTTCCCGTTCATGTTACCATCTGTATAGTGACACCTTTTATCGCTTCATGATCAAGTATACCTCATCCACTGGCCAGTGGCATTGAATCCAATTGGGAACCACCCAGTGTTCCCGACACGTCCTAATGGGGATCGTGACGTCGATGAGTCAAGGGATCTGAAAGACACTTGGAAAGATATGGAAGCGCTGGTTAAGAAGGGTAAGACATAGGCCGGACCATCATGTAGACATATGGAGCCTCGGCTAAAGAACATCACAGGCAAAGTGAGGTCCATTGGTGTATCAAACTTCTCGCAGATGATGCTCGAGAAAATTCTTCCGACCGCAGAAATCATCCCGGCTGTTGATCAGGTTTGTCGTTGATGTCCCTCTGTGATCTCGGCAATTTCAATTGTTTTGATCAGCTGGAGCTTCACCTGTACAACCCTCAACTGAAACTTCTGGACTATTTGAAATCCAAGACGGTTGTTCCCCAGGCATATTCGCCTCTCGGCTCAACAAACTCACCTCTGTTTACCGATGAAGTGACTACGGAGATTGCGCGCAAGTACGGTTTGGAAACAGCTGATGTCCTGTTGGGCTATCTCCGTAAGGCTTCATCTATTCATTCTCACGCTTGCTGTGATCACGGTTGCGATTTCATAGTTTCAAAAGGCGTCGTCGTGCTCCCAAAGTCGGTCACCCCGGCCCGCATCGAGGCAAACTTCACAGGTGCTCTTGCTGCCTACAACAAATTAACCGTTGATGACGTGGCTAAGCTTGATGGTGTGGCAGCCAATGGAAAGCAGAAGCGATTGATCATGCCTCCCTGGGGTGAGCGATACTCTCTTCCAAAACACCGGTATGGCTAAAATTAGGCCAGGCGTTGACCTTGGTTTTGATAACTGGCCGGTCCCTAACCACAACAAGTGAGATGGTGACTGACGTCAGCCGTGAACTCGGTGATACCGACGCTCAAGGTCTGTGAGAGTCCCGACAAGCTCGTAGTTACCATGGTTGTGAACTACAACCAAGATAATGATTTACCCTAACAATCGTTTCGGAACCGGTTTCAGTATCTCACCTAGGACCGGTTTCATATTCAGCCGTATTTCATGAAGTGTCGGCAGAGAGATTGTATTTGCCTACCAATCGATATCAGTTCGATAATTACATGGCGCCACCGACCATGCGCTACAAGATCCGATTTGCACTGGTGGTGAGGTGCACGTGAGGTGTCGATGGGCAAGACCCTAGCGGGGCTTGTTCGAGCCAAACGGCCGGACCGCATAGCATTCGACCACCCCTGATCAAGGCCTGATGTGTGGAGGGCCGCAACTGCCTTCCTTGCGAAGTCTGCCATGTCACAACTCAGAGCCCAAGACACCCTTACGAGCCCGACCAAACGTCGGAGACGGCCTCATGCCAGACTCGAGGAGCATGGTTTCCCCACGCCTCTTGCTGGCTCTGCATCGGCAATATTGGCCCTCCGATTCGACGAACTGATCAAAAATCCACTTAATTGCCCCCTTTGGCCTGCCTTTCAGGGCCTCATCTCTAATCGATGCATTCCCTAGAATTAAATTATTAGCCCAGGGGTAAGTAGCTGTGCCTGCAAGCTCGGTTTCTAGCGCTGCTATGTCCCTTGATCCCCTTTTGTGTCAGCCCTCCCAACGTCAGCTTTCAAACAACCTGTGCTCGAGTTGTCAAGCAATAACGTAACGCATACCGTTATTGCAAATGTCTGCTCATCGGATGTGAACGTTTAAAAGGCTGCTCCGACGTTGCCAAAGCAAAATTAGGTCTTCCACATGGTGAAATGAACACCACATTTCGGCCGTTCACACGAGCCGCAGGCTTCCGATGACCCCGCTGTGCAGCTCAGATTCGGAAGGAGATCTCGATCAACGGCGGCCGTGTTGCCGCGTTAGCATGTCTGTGCAATTCAATGAGCCGTCACACTCACAGACCCCGTTGAACCTGACTTGGACCAAGCGACATTGGGGCCCACGGTGTCTTTTTGGAACCGGGGGGACGCACATGGCTTGCCTAAATTGAGCCGGCGTGGCACCCGCATGACACGGAGCATTCCGAATCGTCCACAACTGTCATGATCTCCATCGCCGCATCAGATCTTGGACTTGTTGGAGTGCGACCTGACTTCAATTGGGCCTGTTGCCAGTGAGCCGTTGTCGACTTACGAAATTGGCAACTACCCGCAATACCACGTCGTCAGTGCTGCCAAAAAGGGTCGCCCAAACTGACCAGGCAGTTCCGTCGCAATGTGAAGTTCCGGAACCTGATGCACGATGTCGTACTTTCGGGTCCTAGCGCTGCACTTGCGTTATGAGCTCCAGGGGCCTTGGCTCCATCCTGTCCGTATAAAACACATTGGGTGAGTTCTCCGTTTGCCATCCAATCCCTTCCCCCCACTAGCAGTCCCTTTCATCTTCGATATACTCAATTCACCATGCCAGCTTTGAACCGTTCAGGGAATGTCCTTGACGAGGTCTCCGATGCTGTTGATCATGGTAGATCGAGATTGCAATTGTTATGTTTCGTCACTTACCTCTAGCCCCTTATCAGTCAACGTCCTCAAGGGCAAGCTTTGGGACGAAGAGTCCGAGTTGGTCGCTACAAAGGACAAGAATTCGTTTAGACAGTATGACAGTGCTTGCGAGCGTGTCAGCGCCTTTTATAAAGAGCAGCATGGTGGGTATCACTCCCCTACGAGGGCATTATAATCTGAATACCGATACAGAGAAGCAAACGGTTGCATTCAACATCAAAGCCCGCGTGGATTTCAAGAGCCGCAGGCGTGCTCGCATGGGTATCTGGCAAGCTATGGAGATGCTCAATACCCTTGTGGATGATTCCGACCCTGATGTGAGTGGATCTTCGAAGGCCTCGTGATCCACGCTCATGTGCATTGCAGACCGATTTGTCTCAAATTGACCATCTCCTCCAAACAGCAGAGGCGATCCGACGTGATGGCAAGCCTGAGTGGATGCAGGTCACTGGCCTCATCCACGACCTTGGCAAGCTCCTGTTCTTCTTCGGTAGTGAGGGCCAATGGGATGTCGTCGGGGTAAATCGGTTCAACCAATCAAGTTCTCACCGCTGATCTTGTCTTCCCAGGACACTTTCATAGTCGGATGTGCTTTCTCAGACAAGAACATTTATCCAGAGACCTTCGCACAGAATCCTGACACCTACGATGCAGTCTATTCTACAAAATACGGTATCTATGAGGTTCACTGTGGTCTCGACAATGTGATGATATCATGGGGACATGACGAGGTAATTCACTGATCATCAGGCGATAGAAGGCTATCTGACAGCTCTCGGACTCATCAGTACCTGTACAACGTGGTCAAAGATCAGTGCACCCTTCCTGAAGAAGCTTTGGCAATGATCCGATATCACAGTTTCTACCCGTACGTCGCCTAGACGACTGTCCTTTACTTCCTCAGCTGACTAGCACATTGACAGATGGCATCGGGAAGGTGCGTACGCGCACCTGACAAATGCCAAAGATGCCAAGGCACTCGAGGCAGTGCGTGCATTCAATCCATATGATCTCTACTCCAAATGCGACAATCCCGTTAATGCCGAAGAGTTACGACCATACTACGAGAACTTGATTGCCAAATTTTTCCCTCCTGAATTGGACTGGTAGACTTTTTTCCGTTTGATATGCATTTGATGACATAGATAGATGTTTCATTGGCTAATCAGAGCATATCCATTGCCGATCCTAGTCTATAGTAAATATGTTCCTCCATACTTTATCTTCCATTCTTGCGCTGTGCACATAATAACTTATCACTCATACCTTTATATGAATATGCTTGGTAGATTCATCTGTACACATACGCTAGATGACAAGTACATTTTTATTACATGTTTCATTATGATCTTGGAGCGATAAGAATGCAGGCATTACGGCTTCCGAAGCAAGTGCTCCACAAACGTTCCCAGTGAAACCCTCGGACCCTAGCTCTGAGCAAAACGCTCTGCACACACTCGTTTTCTTCCCAACAGCCAAGCCAGCATTGTAAACGATGTCAGGTGGCCTACAACCCTTTTACTTTGACAAGAAATTCGTCGTGTTGAGCGACTGGTACGATCTAGAGTCCTCACGTACATACACCAAGGCCCCAACTTAAATTTTCAGGGATGGCACGATCACGACGTGCGACTCCAACGATTGTACGCCCCTTCCTAGGATGATGAACTGCGCACTGCAGTGCTGAGAAGAAAAAAAACTTCTACAGACGTCACGGACAATTATGGGATGGGAGTATCCCAACGAATCGCGCACAACGTGGAGATTCTCGAGTTTGACAAGAGTGGAGGGACGAGGGGTAAATCGTTCAAGTACGTGGAGTCTCAATCCCTCGGATTCGCCGCATCACAATGATCGTGAACGTGGTGTACGGCCGACACGGTCATGCAGTCCTGGGTTACACGGACGGAACCCACCCACCCGTGAGGGACGGGCCTGGCGATCCGCGGACTCGAGCCGTGGTCACTGTGGAGTCGTTGTTCTCACACTCATTGTCTTCATATCACGCTCACGATCGTGGTAAATTTTCTAGGGATGCATTCGATCTCATGTTGGGGAGCATATCCAACAATGGACATTCCCTGGAAGATTGCAAGACGTATCTCACGACACCTAGGGGTGTGTATACTTTTGAACACGTGTCGTGTCTCGTTTTCTTACAAGTTGTTTGGAAAATTTACGCTTCATCGTCGAACGCTAACAGCCGTAGACGGGCGTCGACCTGTCGACTTTACGGACGGGTTTATCGATTTTAAGAGGTTTTGCGATGAGAACGATATCCCGTTTACCATCGTATCGAGGTATGGTTTCATGCACATTGTTTTTCCCACTCCCACGCGGACGGTGATGTCCGCAGGGGTGTGCATGACGAGCAACACGTGTGTTGATCCGGACATGTTTTCATAGTGGCATGGATGAGCTCATTCGAGCTGTGCTCACGGAGCTTGCCAAGGGGTCCGACAAGGACGCCGTCCAAGACGTTTCCATCGTTTCCAACGGCGTCCGACGGGACTCGAGGGGCAAATGGTTCGTCACATGGCGTCATCCTGAAAGGTACGGTGCCTTTTCCCCCCCTTTCCCTTCCCCTCCCTGTGCTCCATTTTGGCGATCAGCTCCCTCCTTGATCCAACGATAAGATCGTCCTGGATCGATCCTGAAACCACCCCCCGGTAGTGCATACGGTCACGACAAATCGCGCGCAATCTTGCCTTACCAAGAGTACAGACAAGCACACGACGGTCAAGGCCCCACCGTGTTCTTCTTCGGTGATGGTGTCTCCGGTACATTCCGTCCCCCGTTCCCTTCCGATCCCACATCCCTCACCCCTGCTTCTCGTCAGACTTGTCCGCAGCGCAACACGCGGACATCCTCTTTGTCAAAGTGACTGGCATAGACGAAAAAGACAACCTCAAGAGACACTGCGACAAGGCCGGAATTCCGTATATTCCCTTCTCCGACTTTTACGTCGCCAAGGCGATCGTTGGGCAGATCGTCCGCGGGGAGAGGACCAAGGATGACTTGTTGGTCAAGCCGGTCGGAGCTGCGAACTGAACTAGATCGAGGCGCGTTGGGTAGATCGAGATCAGGGGTTGTGGTGAGTGGTGGGGCTGTGGTTGGGTGTGCGGCGTTGAGGTTGAGTTGATCGCGATCGGATTGCGGGTATGTCCTGAAAGTTCCAGATGCGACGGAGGCGGTTGTAGTGGCGGTATCGCATCGTTGCCCCATCGGCTTGTAGATCCATCGTAGAATAGAACATCGAGGTACCGGACATTCTCTGTCACGCAGACCTTACTCGTTAGTCTGGTGACCAGATCGTCTGAGGCAAGCCGTCGATAGACGGCCTGGTAAATGTCGTTCGCGCCAAAAGGGCTGCGCGGATTCCCACACACATGTGATTTATAGCCAATGAAAAAACGCGAGATTATTGCTGATGAAAATAATTGAAAATGAAAATTAAGTAACAAAATTGTTGTGCATGATTGACGCGACCTCCACTGGCACTCTGATCTCTCACGAACGTTTGAACGTCCGTTCCTCGCATTGATTGCGAAATGAATGCCTCCTCCTCCGTTACGCAGGTCAAGCGGACTCAGTATCGTGCAAGAGAGGATCGTCCGGGTCTATTCAATACGCTTGTAGCATGGCAAAATGAAGTCCACAATCAAGACTCGGATCCCTATCGCTTCGTACGGCCCTACGGCGTGGATATGCGATGACGGCAGACTCAATTTACTCAGCAAGACTCACCCAAGCGGCGTTGGATCTGCATAGGATATCTGGAAGAAACAGCCGAATGGAGGATCGAGTTTGGATAACAACCCTTTGACGTTATCAAGCAGTTCGATCCAGCTCGTGTCGAGAGATCACCCGATGCAGCGCGTTTAGCGAGGAGGCAACGTGCCGATTCCAAGAGATCGTCCGACTTGCTTTCGGACATGTAGAAGGAGGTCGACCGTAGCGGAAATGTCACCCAACTTGCGTAGACACCTTTAGCAGCAAAAAAGCGCTAAATAACCGAGTCAGAAGTGATACCATTGTATTGACTGTACCTTGAGAAATCGTCGGATAAGATGCTCGATGTTCAGGTCAATTGGCTTGCAATGACCCTCGAGCCCAGTGAAATTAACGAGCATGTTGTCACGCATGATGTCTCTGTTGAAGAAGCCTTCCAGTAGGTTGGTCTATTGGACAAGAATAGCGGTACTCGGCGAAGTCCTTTTACTAGACTACTTACTCGTGACGGCTAACAATCAGATCTTATCACTATGTACAATAATCCGAGCTCGTCATTATCATCCAAGACACGCTGTATAGTGTGGACATGGATCGGTGTAGGGTATCGCAAGTTCAATATACATGTACTATACACATCGACGGCCAACGTTGTCGCTTCTCCCAGACAAGAACGAAAAAATGCACCCCAAAAAAAGAAGACGAAAACCCCAACTTTAATGACCTTTGCGCCGCCGCCCCCCACCGCCCGCGACGGCGACAGGCTGCGCTGGCGCTGGCGCTCGCACCCGTACTGGCGGCACTCGTCGTGCTCTCCCTACTGCTAGCGGTATCGGTGGCTCTGGCATCGCAGCCCCATGCGCGGGTAATGGTGGGTCCAACCCAGCACGAAGTAGAGCGCCATGCGCTGGGGCTACGAACTGGTACGCCTGGCCCGCCCCAAACATGAATTGGTTCCCAACGCCGTCACGCGGACCCATCCCAGCGCCCATCCCAGCGCCCATGCCCACGCCCATTCCTGCACCCCCACCCATACCCCAACGCGCAGCAGCGAAGGCTTCCATAGCGCCACCTCTCCTATAAGCTGGCGGAGGCACACCACCATTGAACCCGGGTGCAGGATAAAGAGGCGCAGGCCCAGCACGCGGCTGTGCCTGTGCCACCGGGATGTCAACCTTGAGGTTCGACTCGTCCACGTCCGGGCGGGACTTGCGGAGCTCCGCGAGGGCGCGCTTCGCGGCTTCGGACACCTGGCGGGTTGCATGCGTGAGGGATGCGCTGGAAAGGGGAGTTCGTTCATTCGTCGACTTACTTCTTCTGCGTGTCGTTGCTCGACAGGATCCCAAAGGTTGCATTTCGACTTGTCTGCCTTTCCAGCGTAGGGAGGAGGCTAATGAGTGGGTGATAATTAGTCGAATCGCAACCACCGATAGGGAGATCGGGCTGACTCTCCGGGGTAGTCCTGCAAAAAAGAGAGGGAGATCACTTACATTCGAAAAATGATCATATCCGATGATAATCTTCCGACAAATGTAACATGACACGGTATGGCACTGTGGACAAGTCATCTTGTTGCACTATCGCAATATCAAACGTGAGCCCGGGTATTGAGCAGATTGGATATTCCGATGAATCAACCCATCGGCACTTACACCCATTTCCTTGATAAATGCTGTGAACCAATATGTTAGGATGATACATTCACTTGGAGAAGTAACATACACTTCTGGCATTTTGGACAATTGCGCATGAGTGCCTGTGCTGTTGAACGTTAGAATAGAATAGGTGCGGAACGGACTAAGCTTACTCATAGCTTCTTCAATGACATGTTGCGCATCCAAATGTTTGTCCTCTTCTACTTCTGTATCTAACGTGAGGACCACCGCCTGGATAGCTCAAATCCAACCTTACCTTTGCAGGTCTTGGGAAGATGGTCCTACAAAGGAGTCAGTCCCAGGCCAGCCTCGACGGCTTGACATCGAGAATACGAACCACGAGACACTTACCGGCTTTTTACATAGTCTACAAGTGATCGCGCTACATTCGGCGTTTTCGCATCTAAAGAGTTTTTCCATCTCGTTTTCAATGACACATTTGTATTCGCAGAACGGACACTCTTCGAGATTCTCCAAGCCAGCTGCCTCGATTTCTTTTCGCTGCTTGACCCGATAATACAACTCAAGGAGTTTGGAAGAGAGGAATCGAGCGAGTTCGGATTCAGGGAAAGGGAGTTTACAACCTGATTGGTCCATGCAGACAATATTTGGATTATGTTCGCCGAGCAAGTTAGAAGCATACGACGTCATGCAGGACTTGCAGAAAAGATGAGCTTCGGGACACTGAATCATCTGGTCCTGTCGAAATATCAGCTGTAATTTGAGGAAACAAAGAATCGAGCACAAACAAAAGGATATCCAGAAAAACAGCATCCACACTCGATACCTTCCCCGTTGTCTTCGTATTCTTGCTCGTTTACGGAAGCCGCAAAGGCTGCATCTCGTTCAGTGACCAACTCGGCTGCTTTGAGTAATATCCATTCTCGTTCCTTGTCAAATTCTGGATCTTGTCTTGCTTTCCCTTTACCGACGACGGAATTAACCGACTTTAATTTGAATGGAAGAGGCTGTTTCTTGAGCTCCTCGGCGAGTATCAGATAAGTCGGGGCGTAAAACCGAATGTCGAATAGCCGTGAGCGTATATGCGGTTTCGGGATCCGCGGAAAATCCGTCATGAGTTGTTCCTAAAAGATCCACTGTCAACGAGAAGTCGCAATTCCACAAAATTGCTGACCAAGGAGCGCTCGAAATAGTGTGGACCACAATCGTACACCCGCTCTTTGCTGGTATAGTCCACCTTTGGCTTGGGGGAGCCTCTGAGGTTGGGACCAACGTCTGGTTTGTCTTGCTTGTGTTTACCCTTTTTATCTGCCTTTGGATAGGATGGATTTTCGAACAGAGCGTGTAACACGAACTCGACGACGTTTCCTGGCTGAGATTGCATGAATTGTTCGATGAGTGCAAGGGCGTGGGTAGGCTGAACATCCGGAACGATTTCTAGCACACGAACGATATATTCGTCGGTGGGATCCGCTGGGGCGGGTGCCTGGGGAACGACTGGCTCAGGGGGAGGAGGCTGCGGGTGCACCAGCGCTGCGCCGGGGACATCCTGAGCGGCAGGGACTAGCGGATGAATCACGTGCCGCTCATCATCACTTGCCGGTAAAAACAGCGGCACGCTGTTGCCCTGTGACTCTCGACGCGCTACATGCTGTGATGGTCCGGGTGCGTCCACGAGTATCTCAGAGTTCGGTTTCCCAAAAGTAAGCGCCACATTCGACGCCTTGGCAGTTGGCTGTGATGGTCCCGGCTGGCGATGAAGCCTTTTGGGAGCAGGGAGGTCGCTGTCCGAGTCGGTGAGCTCGATGATCTCGATGAGGGAGGGCTCGTGCGCTGGTGGTGGCAAACGGGGTCGTTTTGCGGGTGGGCCGGGCTGGCGACTGGCGCTGCGAGTGCGCCTGGTCATTGTGGAGCCCGACGATTCTGGCGAAGAGGGAATGTCAATCACTCGCATTGGCCCTCCTTGCAGAAAGGAGCGAAATATCGCTGTTTTGGTTTTTCCATGGTTATTACATAATTACAAGAACAGACACGCAGCCCTGCACCCAACCAACTCGACCCGAGCCATGTCCTACTCGCGCTCACACTATGACCCTCGCAGAGTCTGCTTGAATCCCTTCCCCGAGTTCAGCTTTGGAAGGTACAGGCGAACAATCGGCATCTATCTCGCGGGTGCCCTCGTACGTCCATTCTCATTGTCTCGTCGTGTGGCTCATCAAATTCCGGTAGTTTGCACTCGCCAACTGGACATTCCTCGACGCTGCTATCCTCTCTGCACACGCCCACTCACCCTACGACGAACCCCAGATTCCTTCACCAGTCCATGTCGAATTCGTAGACTGGGTCCCCGGAATATGCTCCCTCATTGGCATGCTCATCATCAACCTTATCGACAAGGATAGAATCAGAGGTGATGATTATGGCTCTCCGGAGGCTGTCTGGAGAGCAAGGCTGTTTTTGTTTGTCGGCTTTGCACTCATGGCTGGTGGGTTGGCGGGCAGCGTGGTGAGTCAATTTCGGTTCTTGCATCGTGTCGGTTCCAAACTGATCGTTCCTCGCTCTGTCGCCAGTCTCTCCTCGTCCTCAAATATGTCCTTCCCGACTACCCCGAGCAATTCACCTACTATGGCTACGCCAACGTATCCCAAAACGTCGCTCTGATGCTTTCTGCTGTCGTCTTGTGGATCGCACAGAACGCACAGGGTGAATATGATTACAATCTAACGTTGTAGTTTCCTGGGGCTCTACTATGTCGCAATTCAGATGTAGGGTGCACGGAACAGTTGTATCGGACTGACTCTATCCTCTTAATGCTATTTACCGTTTGTATCCCACCTGGGTGACTGTTCTGCACATATGTACCAGCGTTTACTTGTATCATTTGCTCCCCGCGCTTGCAGGTGGAGCAATTTTTCTCATTCTTCCGCTTGATGGCCTACAATTACACCCCACCAGGTCACAGCTGCTGACGCACGACTTAGAGGTCCGTGACGGGCTGACAGAACCAGTTCAAATATCGACACGTTCGCGTACATACTACGCGTTACGAGCCTGCTTTCATCATGACTTGAAGGTAAGTATAAACTTTTGATCGGATTTGACATGCACCTCGGCCATGGTGGAAGACGGAACCACCCTATATCTTCCTTCAACTGTTTGGCCTTCCTGTTGTCTGTTATTGCCAGCATCAGATTACCTGCTGTTGCTATCGGACTCCGGGGACCCGCCCCATCGGGCCCCAGGAATGTCCACGAGGTATTTTTCTATACGTTCAGGCATAGACACGGTGGACCAAGCGCTCACGGCTACACGCGGTGCTGCTACATGGTGTTGTGTGGGCCATGCATCGAAGAAACATTCGGTGGTACACTCCCACGAAAGCCCAGTACCCCGAGGTCCAATGCTCGGAGACTCCGAAAGTTCATCTACCCACCAGTACTTGGCTTGTGTCTCTCCGCCACACCTCTTAATGGCTACTTGCTAATACTAGGTCGTACAGGCAGTGGAAGTGGAGAATAGTGTATCCATGATAATCCATCGCCATGTGGTGTTCAGTGCCAGTTCTTGCGGTACTTGCTTTTGGAGGTACAACCAAGAACCTGGGGTGGACTGCCACTAGCCTGTTCGCTTGTTTGCAATAATGTCACCCCGATGTCCTGGTTTACTCCGTTTCACGATCACATCCGATGACCCGAATAATGGATAAAGTCACCAGGTGGGTGCCGTTTGCGTTCCCCGGCGTCTGAGCACGTGGCATGTGAGTACAGCTCGCCCACGTCCCATGAGGGTACTTGCTGACGACTCGGATTTGGCTAGAATCACTTGATGCGGTGATGGTGATGCAAGTACTACATCGATCTAGCATGCGAGCTGGACCGCGTGAGTACTTGAGACCGCCTTAAAGCCGTCAATTGGAGGCGAGCTACGGCGTTAGTTCCCGCAAGCTTGGAGTCGATACTTTCAAGGCCGCCTTGTGCTCATGGTTATCATTCAACAGGTTATGTTCTATTCCGTACGCGACTGGGATCGATATCCATCAGAACGGACATAGACCAAGGGTGAGAGAGCGTGATACACGAGGGTGTGGGGGAGAAGGAGAGGAAATGACCACTTGTACGGACCGCTGTATGACAGGCTCACCGTGACAAGAATGCGCACCGCGAGTGTGCTGGCAACTCTCACGAACAGTTGACCAAGCCTTGGCTGTTGACAAGGTTCGCCTGCCAGTGGTTCGACATGGCATTAATTGGAGGTGCGTTTGGGTTGCTATTTAAATGGGAGTCCAGCCAAACCGTAATGGGGCGAATTTTGCTCTAACCCTAATAGAAACGAGCGCAGCCCATTTACATGCGCTTTTCAGAATGCCGATAGGACGGCGTCATTTGAGTCGAGACGGCGTTCCAGGGTGCACAACGTTGTCCGTTGAAGCGTTCTTTAGGATGTAATCGGGTAACGTGTTTTGCCGGTCTCGCGCTCGTCGAGAAGTTGGAGTGGACAGCGAAAACGACTCCGAGGCTCGAGGGAGTCTTTCTATACAGGGTACATACAACAAGTCTTAGCATACGTGGGCGCACCTCTGCATTGGGACACGTTCGTACAGCGATCAAAGCAGAACCTGCCAAGTCTATCAAACGCGCGGCACACCAATGGTGATCAGTAGGTTGTTATTCTGATTACGCCAGCATGAGCGAACGGTTTTGACAAAGAAATCGTGTTGAACACACCACTGCAATAGCTCCGGAGATCCAAAATGCTCGACCGATAGGGACCGGTTGGAGCCGAAATACAAGTGCATATACAATACCTCCCACACTACCACAATGCCGCTCTGTATTCGGAATGTCAATATCAAATATGACGCGTATTACGAAGATCTCACCATGAGACTGTTGGAACCTTGTAAGAGATTACGAGTCGAAATTTTACTTGTAGTGGAGACCACGAGGACTGCAGTGAGGTACCAGTGCGAAAGTAGCGCCACCCGCAGCTTCGCTCGACGCGGCTAGAACGATGGTCATGCCAATCATAACTGACACTATGTCCAAAGTCAGTGTCTTGCCTTGGTATTAAAAAAATATGCGTACGAGACCTGTCAACATATATGCCGGGGCCAACGGATCACAGTCCCTGTGCAATGCCAAGGATTATGCTAAGGTACTTTCCGGCATCTCCGCATCTCCGGTATGCCAAGTCGCCGAAGTATCCACCTGCTCTCAAGGTCAATGGTGATAACAGTCGGGGGGGGGGGAGAAAATCCTTGCCTAAGGGACGGGCGACGACGTTCAGGAAGTCAATGGTGCACGTAAGCTATGTCAATGGTCAGGATTGGAATGATGTTTATGTTTATGTGGTGCAACTGGACGTATCCAGCCTCGGTATTGCTAAATGACTCCGACTTGTAGAGTGACAGAAAATGTTTGCCAAGTTGGTGTTCATGGCGAGTTCGTAGCCCAATGTCGTGAAGTATCCTAGTGCGGGAAGCCAAGTTGAGGCGTAGATGCGACCTTCAACGCGAACCCCAGCGTAAGCGGTTCGTTAACCGGATAATCTAGCTCGGAAACCATATCTGCCAAAGAATATCGACTCGATAGATTGCCCATCGTGAATGGGAATATGATGCACTCAAGTCCTGAACTGGTGCAACAGTGACCCGAGTGCCCGCTTGACCACCTTTCTTCTCTGGATCGTCTCTGCTGTCGCTGACTGTACCGTATACTTTCTTATCCGGGTCTGCTGGAGCGTGGGTTGATTCTGGGCCTCCATGTCCGTGCGCGATTGCCTTGTGTCTATCGCACCATTTTCCAGCAGGATGGTCCATCAAAAATACCAGGATGGCGATAGAAACAGGGAGAAAGCAAGGAACTGGGACAATCGCAAACGCCGCACGCCATGCGACACCTGGCACGAGTCCAGCTGAAAGTAAACCGTCGAATAGAGCGGTCATGACCTGGAACGTGACTCCCCACTTGTGATACTCAAGACTCCCACTAGAGCGTTGGCTACAGATGCCAAAGTTAGACGATATATCAGTATACTTGAAGACAAATTACCGCTCCCAACCACATTCTTGTCGAAAAATGCATGTATGCAGTCCCAGCCAACCCTGTGGGGATTGTGCCCAGAATAAGCAACGCGGCCATGACCTTGCACAGACCAAACCCTGGAACGGAAATGAGAAAGGTACGTAACATATCTTCGGCCATACGAACGGTCAACTAGGAGACCAGCGGCCACGCGAACACCAAGTGTGGCACACAGCGAGACCACGTTAGAGTTCCCTACAGAATATTGAGTATTGAGTGTTCATTACTGACTGCTACCTACCGACTTCTACGGCAGTTAACTTGAGATCTTCCTTGATGACACCGAGAATGGGGGGAACAAACGCGGATCATGACAGGCTGTGTGCGAACGCCAAGTCTTGCACACCGTATCATAGAGGTTACAGGAACTTACAAGGCCACGAAATATCCCACCCAAGCGCTATAGTGTAAAGTCACGAAATCGCAACAACAAACCTGAGGATAGATAAGACGGATAGATGGAAATTGATCGAATACTAGCCCCGAAGAGAAAACAGAGGCAGCGACGAGCATTTCAAGTAGATTGGATTAATCACATCCTCCCTTAAGTTGATCCCGGGAGAAGTAGAAGAGCTGCGCGCAATCATGATGGATCAGGTTCCTAGGTGAAGGTCGTTTCCTGTCCAGTGCCATGTTTTTATTCGATGGCATGTCTCTAACGCCCTAACATTAGCAAATTGACAGTCTACCTGGAGATGTTTCCCAAACTCTTGAAATACCACAGCAGATGCCAAGATAAGCATTACGGCGGTACCCCCTGAAGCCAATTACACGGGCTTAGAGCCCTAAGTCTTTCGTTGTGATACACACCAACAAATTAACAAAATGTAGGCCGACAAAGTGAGATGGCTGCTGAGATTCGTCAGGGGGCAGGGGTGACCTGTCTCTGGATTCAGATCATGGGGGCTCCGGATACTGTGAAGTAATGAGTAACAGTAAGCAATGCGATAAAGGCTAAGAGTCATCTGAGAAGCAAACGAGGAAGACAGTGGTGGTGGATGCAACACATATCATGCGAATCACGTGACAGAACTCACGTGCCCTTCACTGGCAGGAGCGAACCGCAGGCTGAGGCTCTGGCCAGAGTCGCCAGACTGATGCCTTTTGGAACGCAGACTCGAGCTGAGCCGGCTGATGGGGACGAAAATGGGAAGTGACGTTCAAGGCTGCCTCGAATCACCCCTGAGCTGAGAGAGCGGAACGAAGGAAAGTAAGATTCAAGTCCCGACTCCCGACTCCCGAGACTCCGAACGCAAGAGACTCTGAGTCCGGTCAGAAACAGAAATGAACTTTACAACTTTCGTTTTCCATTCTCGGCATTCAACGCTATATCCATCACCTGGGCCGCTCTCAAGTTCACCTTCGGGCCGTTGTGGTACAAACACCAATACGATCAATGCGGAGAGAAAAAAAAAGAAAGAAAAAAAAAGACCCACGCCACTAAATCGAAAAAAAGTAACAGCACAGTAGAAAATGGCGTATCCATCGCCTTGTGGTGTTCAGTTACCGGTTCTTGCGGCATTTGCTTCCGAGGTACAACCAAGAACCCGAGGTGGACTGTAACTGGCCTGTTCGCTCATTTGCAACAATATTTCCATCGTGATGTCCTGCTTACTCCGCTGCACGATCCCATCCGATGATCCGAATACATAATGGATAAAGTCACTAGGTGGGTGCCGTTGCGTTCCCCGGCGTCTGAGCACATGGCATGTGAGTACAGCTTGCTTGGCACGTCCCATGAGGGTACTTGCTGACAACTCGGATTCGGGTAGAGTCGCTTGATGCAAGTGATGGTGATGCAAGTACTACATAGCTCTAGCATGCGAGCTGGACTGCGTGAGTACTTTCGACCGCCTTAAAGCCACCAATTGGAGGCGAGCTACGGCGTTAGTTCCTGCAAGCTTAGAGGCGTGCGAGTCGATACTTTCAAGGCCGCCTTGTGCTCGTGGTTATCATACAACAGGTTGTGTTCTATTCCGTACGCGACCGGGATCGATGCATCAGAACGGAGATAGACTCAGGGCAAGAGAGCGTGATACACGAGGGTGTGGGGAGAAGGATACAGAGAGGAAATGACCACTTGTACGGACCGCTGCATGACAGGCGGTCCAACTATGACAAGAACGCAAACCGCGGGTGTGCTGGTGAATTGTGAGTAGCTTTTATGAACAGTTGGCCAAGGGCCGTTGACCAGGGCCGCCTGCCAGTGGTTCGACATGGCATTGATTGGAAGTGCGTTTGGGTTGCTATTTAATACATTGCATATTCATTGTATCATACTGACCAAGTGTAGGATGAGAGAGAGATAGTATTCGGCTCAAAGACACGCGATCCAGTTTCTCCTTGGACAACAATATCTTCATCCAGTGATTCGCTGGTAAAAACGACAATCAGAAACAAGGTATTTTGCACTAGTACACAAGGGCACAAGGGTGAAATAAAAGCACAGCGTAATGACCTTGGCAGCAACGGTTCTGATGCTGATTTTATCATTTCTTGGTACGACCAACCGGCCAGTGTTGTCGCTTGGGTGAGCAAACACACCCAAGCGAACTGCGGTTGATTTAATTACGCGCGTTAACGGATCGCTTAAAGTGCGAGATATAACGTTCTATGTAGAAAAAGTCAGGTAGTCTTGGCAGTTCTCTTCCATATATGTAGCGCGTCTGATGATCCACAACAACGAACCCGTGGGGACAATGACAGCGGTTCAAGCTGTACAGATCCGGGCCAGTCCGATGTCTGCAAGCGTTACCGTCAACGTTCTTAAGCAATATCCTTCAAGTCCCATCCCGCGAATAGCGGTGTCTAACCGATGCGGCAGTAATTTCGAATGCTGTTCGGAGAACGCGATGATTACCTGCGCGCAGCAAGGCACTGATCGTTGGGGTATGCGACATAATATTCGTCGAACGGGCCAAGCCTCACCGGCCACCCAAGCGCAACGTTCCTCAACATGTGCTGCTGGCCGCGGCTATGAAACGTAGACTCGTTGGATCACCTCAAAGAAGGGTTAGGGTTGCATTCGGTAGTAATTTTGCTTGGCGTCTTGGCAGCAGTTGACAGCAATCCAACAACGTCTTGGCGTATGAGGTTAAGACCGAGTCTCAAGTCTGTTTGGATGGCACGAGAGCAGCTCGGCTCAAATCAGCCAATCGGATGCGGGTCTGCGGGTCGATACGCACCGCTTCAAGTAAAATAACGTTGTCAGGATGAGAGATCTGGACGAGCCCTAGGCTAGCAACTTGAAATAGATACTGGCTAGTCCATTCGGAGATAGGTTAGTGATGAGATGGAAGGCAGCCACCGTCCTGATCGCGTCGTTGGGTCAGCAGGCCGCCTGATCAAAGACCACAATAAGAGAATTCGGATCAATGCATCATCCTCGTGGGTACCAGGAATATAAAACCTTAAGCCAAGAAGAACACGAGAAAGAGGGAAGCAGTAATGTCCTGAGCACCATAACAAGCACGGGTCATTGTTTGTGTCCCCGAAATGATCCTCTGAGACATGGCAGAACCCGTGCAGTCAAGCCTCAGCCAAGGTTTGCTAGGCAAGCAGTGCCAAGCAACACTCGCGGACGCCGCACTAAGTTAGAATCGAATCCCAATTACGAATGCCAAGACCGGCGCGAAGAAAACATCCGGTGGGTTTCCGCAGTTTTCACTTCAAGTTCTAAGTGGCGCGCCCGTGTGTCGTGGCATTGATCCGCCTCGTGGCCCCGGCATCCATAATTTAAAACGTCCGGCAGTACGCCCACCCCCAGACCGGGGTGGCATTCCAGCGGGGGAGCTCCATGCCTCTCCTCTCTTCGGATTCCATGTACCCGCAGTAATGTCACTGTAGCTCCTCGCCTATAGATAGACATAGAGGGGCAGGGTAGTCCGACGACGGGGCTCCACGATCAGTTTGAATGCCACGGGGCGCACTATGAAAAACGTGCTCGGGTCGGAAGGCTGGAATGGATCGGGGATAGAGAGTGCTGGTCCAAGCTATAAGTGATCCTTCTGCTTGCGATCTGTATCATATGTGCCATCGTTCCCTGGGTAAAAATGACGTCGACTCAATTTTGTGTTAGTTGTTTTGTTGTCCCTGGGATGCCGGGTGTTGACGTATGTTGACAAGGCTGACATTGACAGATGAAGTTCCATGGCCTTCTGGACTCGGAGGCAAAGGAGGTCGGTTCTGCGGACTAGTGTAAGAGGCGTTTCGGTGGCTGCCAGGACACCGCCCGCGTATCCTGATGGCGAGGTTTGTTGATCATCACAGCGTGCAGTGGCGCAAGTGAATTCTCGGTCGGCGTCGGTCGATCATTTGAATCCGATTTCATCGCGTCGTCCGATGTTGCGCAGATGATATCACCCCCAACATGTAAGACGATGACAAAATGCACTGCGTCGGCGGAGGCTGGAAACCGGGCAGGGATCATGCACCCTGCCGGAGATCCTCGCACGTTCCAATAGAGGTGGTACGAGCCATCACACAACAACTAAGGCATACTTGTAGTTGGTTGTGGATCACGGCGTCACGAATCCGTCAACGTGACTGACATCGCTCGCAAACGTCGATTTATTTTGTACCCTCGATCGACTCCCCGGAAGCCACGCTGATGACGTTCGGTCCGAGTAGGTGAGTGTACCTGGGTGGGGTTTCCAGATTGAAATCGATTCTTGAAGGTCGACCTCGCTCAATGATCCGATTTAAACCCCGGTGGCGCCGAGAAGCCCCGATCGCGAAGGCCAGTGCAGCCTCACCCCCATGGTGAGCTGTTCTCAGCACGTTGCCATTCACTGGGAAACCGTTCTGGTCTGAACACCCACGCACTGACATCATTACCCACTGGAGATGTACGCAATTTTTTATCTACGAAACGCCTTAATCGCGCACGTCATACGGGTATCCAGAAACATGGGGTTATCAAAACTTCATTGGACAGGGAGGATATCGATTGATCGGGTCTTCCCGCCGGTCCATGCCGGTTTACACGATCAGGATCGCGGCGGTGCATCACGATGGGAATTAATGGGAGGGCGTCGAGTACGTTATTGATCATGAGGGATAGCAGTGATGCAATGCTGCGAAAACCACTGGGTTCGGCCGAACAAGAAGAGGAACAGTATACAGTTGCTACGCCGCTGATGCATGCAGCTTGGCATCAAGAAAAATGCATAACTCGACGGCTCGTACCTAGCAGAAAGGAAGAACACGATACAGCCAGGCAAACGGAGAGCCGCGTAGGAACAATGTATGAATGTGGGTTATCTTATCTCCGATCATCAAGTACAGGAACCAACCTGTCATGATCACCACGCTCGGGTTGCTTGGGAATTCAAATTGTGGGTAGTACATGTAGCCCAGCCATTAAACCAAGGTGTCCAACCACAATTGACTACAGCGAAACGGAAAGCAGCTATATAATGGTTATACATCCTCTAGCAGCATGGTCATAGGTCGGGTAGCTCACTGCTACTCCACACGATGGGGGAGTGAATTGGGGTCTCAACTTCCTTCCGATAGCACAGGTACTACAAATTTGGATTATGAATCAGGATGCCGTAGGTAAAGAATTCAGCAAATTGTTGTACTGGTGACAGATGCCCGCACTTATCGTGAGCTAAGGGAAGGTGCTGGCAAACGCATACATGTACCGTGCCTATATGAAAACAAATGAAAAGGTCACTCGATAATGAAGTGACGAAGCCAACCTGGTACATATCATGATGCTGAGCTTCGCGTCGATCTGTCAAGTGGACACCTCTTCGTCAACAAGGGCTAAAAATAGCATGTATGGGGAGAGCCAAGAGCATGCCTTGTTATGAATCGCGGCAAGCTGGGGACGACGGTTGCTTGGGAAAATGGAGGAGACGATAAATTTATTCAATGCGCAGCAAAGTGCTGGCCTCGCTTGTCGTTATTCGCACCGTGACTGGTCCTTGGCAAAGGCTTGGGATCGCATAAGTCGGCCTTGGGCTCTTGGCAGAGTATGGGACGGTCGCTCGGAGAGTCATGCTCAAACATACGAACTATCTATGGTTCGCCTTCCACCCATCGCGAATGTGGACCATTAAAACGAGGGACGAACCCCTGCAAATCTGCCCATAGGGGGAAAGTGGGAAAGTGGAATTCAGGGGAACTGTGGAACTGCGGACGAAATCCAGTGCACTGAGCTCCTCATGCGTATGCGGAGATGGGACAAAGAGTTGTACATACATGCGTCAAATACGCCGGGCGAGACACAGGTGGACACCGGGGCGCGGATCCCCTGGAGGAAGGGTCCACGGAATGTCACGGCAACGGTCGCGGTGATTCTACAACGAGTCTCGAAAAATTCTATCGATAGAGCTCTAAGACATATGGAGTGCTGCTGAAAGATACATGAGGAGGCGGTGACAGTGTTAGAGCGCCGGGCAAGCAGAACTCGGACAAGGCAGGGAACATGCGGAACAAGGAAGGTTGGGGTTTCGGCATCCTGTGCCGGGGTTTTCAGGGTTCCGTTCGGATTTCAACCAAGCGTGATAAGCGGTCG
>JBBPNN010000259.1:0-34126 GCA_038090935.1 Hortiboletus campestris
CGTGCGAGATGCCCGATTGTATGGATCATCGCGACCGCAGCGAGCTCTGGTTTTATGTGTCCTTGCTACGCCCGCCATTTACGACCATCACGGGACTCTTCTCCACGCAGTCGACCTTTGTTCTCGCCGAGCCCGATCATTCTCGAATCCTCCAAGCAAGACGGCACGCGAGATGCCCGAATGTACCGATCAGCTCGACTGCAGCGAGCTGTGATTCGTTGTGTCCTCGCCGCCCGCCCTTTACGACGATTACTCAACCCTGACGATTTCTTCCTCGCCGAGTCCAGGTGGACGAGTCAATGAACGAGCAGACTAGCGGCGAGCTGCTATGTCCCGACGGTCGACATCCACGATGATTGTTGTTGTTTATTTCGGTGACCACCTCGATGAAGGCGATGGAGACACCGACAACGATGATAACACGTGTGACTTCCAACGTTCGACATACGACGTGTATGACGCTGACCGTCGTGCATTATCGGCAACCACGCCCCAAGACGACAATGAGCATCGGGATCAAAAACCCCAGCCACTTGCTCACTGACTTTACAGGGAGCTCAGCAAAGAGAGTTCGGTACTGTCCTCTCGTGTCGCGAGCTACGCCACACTCTGTGTGTCAGGATCAGATGCATCATGACACACAGGCGTCACATAAGACGGACGATGGTTCGTTTTGCACCTTAGTTCGGATTCACTGCTAATGCCCCCGCCAGAGAAGTTCCCGTCCCAAGTGGCTCCGAACGAGAGGCTCAGTCTAATAAATGAAGAAGACAAGAGGGCGATGGGCGAGTTCAGAGAGTCAACTCGAACATGATGAAAGCGGGAAAGGTGGGTTCTTCTGTCCTTTCCTGTGGATCTTTGTTGATTGTCTGCTGTAGGCAATCAGACTGCTGCATGGAAAAAAGAGGATTGAACTTTCTCAATGGCATCTATGTGGGGAATAAGGTGCGTCCAGCAGTAGGGCATTCCTTTGATTCCAAAGGCATCACCTGCTGTTGGACCCACCTTGTTTTTGATCGGCTCCTTTGAGTTGGCTGCTAACAAGCCTTCACTTCATGTCGGCTCTGATAACATCAAACCCCACCTCGTCTCCCCGGACTCGTCGTGCAGTAGATTCTGTTGGAGATTCATGTTCGTCGTACTTACATCCACAAGTACGTTCCGTTCCATGTCGGATCCCTTGTGGTGTGTCGTCCTATTGGGGGTCATGCGTATGTCGTGTTGCATATTTCGTTTCACTGTCCCTTTCCCTACAGCTGAATCATGATCAGGTCTTCGCGGCTTTAGTTTCTTAGGTGTGGAAATAAGAGAGGATTTTGTATGTGGGTGGATTCAGACGAGACACACCACACCTACACCTCTTGGTACCCCCGTTTCAAACCTGCCACTACCACCCATTCCGCACCAAGGGATACCTCGCGCCATTTCACCGTTCTCTGGGCCCTCCAGTGTCTCAGCGCGCTGCCTGAAGTTTGAATGCCTCTGAAAGTCCTGCGACCAGAGATCGCCCTGGACTGCCACATTGTACTGAAACACTCATATGGCCCATCCCGTCGAAATCCGAGCGCGATGCCGCGCACTACTTCCAAAATGCAGGACCAGTCACAGCATGTCAACTAGAATTGTGGTTCAAGTTGATGACCACCTCGTAACCTGCCTGTCACAAATTGTTACGAGCAGATGGTGAGGTCGAAGAGGAGCCAAAAGGACCGACTGCAAATGGAACGTTCAAACGGGTACTATCAAAGACAACAGTGACAAGCATTCCGTTCAACAATTTGGAACTTAGTTTCTGTCATTTATCCTGAGTGCCCTCCTCCGTCTGATTGATGCTCAAACTTATTCATTGACAATATCAGAGGCTGCACGAAACCACGGGCCCCGGACACGATCAGGCCATCACTGAAAACAGCTGTAAGACCTCAGAAAGAAGCCTCTACAGTGGCAAAGACATACCAAGACTGTGCAGGTTTGCGTCGCATCTACGTTAGTGCTCTCCTGGATTGCCTCCTCTAAGGCTTGCTCCTTGACGATGTCAGAGGCTGCAGAATGCCAGGTGCCGATAGGTATGATCCAAGACTGAAACAGGTGTCATCGGGATGAGTACAGTAACACGTACCTGCATATTTCAGGTTAGAAGTAGTTGTAACAGATGAGAAGTGGCGATTGTTGTTCGAAGACTGATGAGTTCATGCTGGTTTTGAACACACTTTGATACCGTTGTGGTCCAAATAAACCATCACATCCTAACAAATGGCCATCCCCGCTCATGTATTTTTCGAGCCTTGACGCCTTTTGCGTGGTGCTAATTTCATGCATAAACTTGTTGGAGCAAGTGATTCCGTCACATCTCGTTTCGCCGAGGAGACCACATCGGACTCGGAAGCAACCATTACGAAGTTTGACGCCGAAGCATGCCATTATACTCTATTGGGTGTGGGGGAATCCGAGAAGACTCTTTGCTTCGGTGTGCTGTGTGATGCAATCAAACCATCTGGGGATCAAGAATCAGCGAGCCAGTCACGACTCACGAGGAGACGGATGACATATAATGAAAATGTGCCGACAACTGGCTTGGAGGGCTATGTACCTTTGTGATCGAGTGCGGCGGACTTTTGTCTCTCCTTGTGATGGCACAGCGTGGTTTGAAATCGGGGAGAAGGGTCACACTGGGCCTTGAACAGACAATGCAAGTCATTGTGACGCTTCTCAGCTCCCTGATATTCGGTGATGTGACACCGCATTGCGAAGAGCAGCAAAGAACCCTAGATATGAGTGACCATCAAGAACGACATGAAGGGCGCTATGAACGTTACGGAATGATGGACTCGATAGCTCATCAAATCAAACCAGTGGTTCAACCGTTACCACACTGCCTTGCAGGGTGTATTCAATGGAAGTCAACATCGTTTCGTACTTAATCCGCCGTTTTCCGACTCCGCATAAACACCTTTGGAGTGTGACGTGCAGCTGCACAAATGTGAATCCCTTGGAGACAGAGAGAGGTGAGCGAGAGAAATGCGTTGACCATTTGAGTCTTGAAAACATCTAGCAAAAGGATGTTTCGTTCCTTCGCATTGTTCGGGATATCAGAGGACTGGCCAAAACCGGCCAATCAGAATTCCGAGTTATGCAATCAAACCTTTGAGGAAGAAATGGTGCGAGGATGTCATGCGGGAATCTAGAAAAAATATCGTGAACATGGAAGTGAATGAGTGTCAAGGTGACGACATACATACATCAAAGTGAAATGAAGCGACGACCTTGGATGCCATCGCTTATTATTGTTGAACTGGAAGCGAAATTCCTGGACGAGAGTCAATTGAAGCGGAGGGTATAGAATACGCAGTGGATGCAGTGTTATTCAGCTCTGCTGGATGTAATTAACCTGGGGGTGGTCTCCTCCGAGTTAGCTGCTCAGTTCAGTGGCTATTGTTCGATTGACATCCGAACATGAACGCGGGACGCCATGCAGTGAGAGTCACTCACCCACCAGGTATCATGTCAGTGAGGACGAAAATGGTGCTCGCTAGCACAAACGACCCAAAAGTAGTTGACCAGCATAAGTTTGGATTCTGATCAACGACAAGTTCCTGGTTGAGAAACAACACTGGACGTAATCTTCAAAAGCATTAGGCCCAAGGGGGACAAAGAGCCCCTGGTGGTCAAGGAGCAGTCAGGTCATTCCCGCTTCATGGGCGCACTTGTTGAATCGAGCATGCAGATGAATCTTGCACTCGCTCGCATGAGAAGCCTGGTTTCAAATTGTCGGCGACTACCATGATGATTGTACCGAACTGGAGGGGCTGGAAAAAAAGAGAAAGAAAGAATCTCGCGAAGAACAAGGCCACACTCGAAACAGAACATTCGCTACTTACGCGTGGAATGGGGACGTCCGATTCGAATTGTCCACCCTTGGAACAAAACTGTGCGACTCCAAAGTTTGAGCCGAGCGTCACCAGCGAAGCTCGAGGATTATAGAACAGACAGGACTCGATCGCTGCTCGTAGTCTCTGAATTGGAGTAGGCAGTAAGCTAGAATAAGGACAAAAACGTCGCGATCGAGCGCTGCCTTTGGGGGCTCTAAGATTGTTCCGAGTAGTCTGGGGACGAGTGGCAAGATGCCGGCGCCGATTATTCTCTTCCCAATTGCATCCGTCTCATTGTCTCAGCATGCCACCGTGACCAGATGAGTTACAGAGACCATCACATCGAACATATTCGCGTCGCTGCATTGCCATGTGGCCGAAACACTCCACCTCCTGGAGATCCAGCCTCATGGTCCATCAAGTCGAGGATGATCCCAACTTGAGGGGAGAGCCATTCCAGATGATCACGCAACTTGTGCGTACACACTACTTTTTCACATCTTTGCGTCTGTCGTTGACGTGTTCGTGCCGTTCGTGAAGAGTGGAACAGTCAAACCTGACAGTCGCTGTCGAATGCTCGTATAGTTACAACGATAGCTAAGGGGGGGAAGCCTGCAGGGACCCATGTTTGACGTGAAAGACGAGGGTTGCGCGCTGGCAGATGAGACGTCGTCGCACGTTCGAATCATTGTCGGACAATCTCGGATGGTTCTGGGTCCTTCAAGTTCGGAGAAATGTTCACGGGTGCAAGTTTGGTAGGTCCATCGAAATTAAATATGAATATATCTCCCAAGGTTTGCACGGGACGCAGCGATTGATATCATGATTGATCTCAGGTCCGACTTTGGGAAGCTCAAGTTAGGCTCTCTACGCAGACGACCATTCTGCGTGTTGCGTTCCCCCCTGCTCTGTTTACTTCTGTTTCTCCGCGTTTGTTGATATGGAGGGTCAGGCGCTCCCGGGGCAAGGGGTTCCGCGGGATGTCGTGGTCATAGGCAATGTTCTCGATGCCTAAAGCAGGTCAGATTCTTTTGTTCGCATCTAACCAAGGCTCCATGCAGAACGAACGTTTATACTACCTCCATCATGCTGTCACGTTCGTCACGCAGTGGATAAGTTCCTCTCAAGTGAACCAACGCATACATGGAGGGGAGAATCCAAACAGAGTTACGCCGCCTCCACACTGGCAGAGGCGGCGTTGGGCTGAGTTGATCGCCGATGTTGATGACAATCAGATACTAAAAACTTGTATGCATTAGCAGGTACTGCGCCCGTGGAAGCCGTCTTCGACGTGGAAGTTCACGAGGCTATTATTGGTACGAAGGAGATGTGACATCCGACGAACTTGGGTGACGCCGTGCGGGAAGCACAGTTCGCCGACTCGAAACGAAGTGAAGAACACAATCTCAAACACATCCTAGATAGCCCAGCGAGCTGGGCAGTCGAACGGAAAGCACCTGCTGCTGCAACCGTCGTCCAGACGCAAAAGTTGTTCGTCAAGAAGAAATTTTCGAACCGTAGTGATACAGGAGAGCTCCGAATCATGACAACATATGATCACCAAGTCATTTACATACTGTCATAAGTCAACCAGTGTCAAGTCGCACAAGGAAGACGTCCCCCGACTGGAATCAAAACCCTGGACGCCTCGTCCCCCAGCGTCTGCCAGTAGTCCTAGTCCTAGTCCTGTGCCGCCTATGACTGCAACCCCGACAGCACAAGATGTCCACAAAAAAGTCCCAGATGGTCCCCACGACCTGAAAGACACGGGTGTCAGTATAGATGCGATGCGTCGAGACGAGGATGCATCCGTAGGACGATTCTCGACTGGTGCTAGTGGGAGACGTACCATCGTGACGGCGCTGACGATCGCCATGATGAGCCCCGCAATTGCCGAGATGAGGTTGTTGATGGCGGAGCCGATGATTGAAAATACACCACCCTTGGAATGTGTATTTGTGAGCGCAAGTATCGGCGAATAGACGCATGGTCGTACGTACCATGACCGAGTGAATATTACACACGAGATATAGATGAGGGTATGGAAACAAAAGGAAGGGTGGTCAATGCGAGCACTTTATACCTTTGTGTTGCCCGAGACTGGTGAGCCTCATTAGGACGGATTGGTCCCATCGATGACGTCGCCCCAGATAGCAGTGTCATACTCCACAGTGACGACAGTTCTGGTCCGGCCGATGTGGCAGCCAAGGCGGGCCATCGCGTAGGATTTAGTCTATGCGTGAGAAGCGAAGTGGCGCACCTCCTCGTTGTTTTGCATGGCTGCGTACAAAATTACTGGAACATTGTTCGACGCTGTTCGCTCGAGTCTTGTCATAGCGCAAGCTCAGCTGTTCAGTTGCCCAGCCCACCCTCACGCCCGACAGAGCGGGACCAGTTTCGGGCCGGCTTCGGTTTTTCGCCCACCCCGTCTTATCTACCACATACATGTATACAATTGCATCCCTGATAACACTTCCCTCTCCCAGCCACACAAGCTCGATATGCATAAATCGATCCCACCACTGGCTCTGTATGAACACGATAATGCTTGCCGTCCTTGGGAGCTGGAGGACAGGCAGCACGACCTATGGACAGATGGAAATCCCCTTCATTCGATTTTTAATCACACCGTATATACACAGTTCATGTGTGTGTCAGTAGTAAGAACATGCCTGGCATCAAGAAACCAAATCCAGATGAGATATCTCGTGAGCAAGCGTGATCATAATCAACTTGGGATATATGAGCTTCGACGTATCAAGATCAACTCGTCTTCTCGTCCCACCTGTAAATCAAGCATCAGCGCTCCCGGAGAAAAGAACGGCAAGATATAAAGCGCATGTACTCACAAATCCAAAAACATTTTCCAGAGTACCGAAAACATGATGCCCTGTAGACCATTGGCCAAAATCCGAGTCTTCAGGCCACGTCCAAACAAGCCCTTGATGCCGTCAGCAGCAATCACTGCACGCGCAGCATCCATATATCCGACGCGGGTAGCATTGACCTGGCGGTAAGTCTTGACTACACGCAGGGAATTCGAGATGCTATCGGAAACTATGGAAGCTGCGAACCCGATGAACGCTGAGCGAACGAGCTTCTCAACAAGGGTGGTGGGCAGGGGAAGGTTGGCATCGAGATAGTTGTATGTCCCAAACCACTAGAAAAATCCAAGTCAAACCTGAGGACAGCGCGCGGAGAGAGGGTACCTACGGGATAATGACCCACGAATGTGGCTGCTGCTGTTGCCAAGGCACCGTACCAAAGAGAACCGATACCATATTTCTTGATCTAGACACGAGAAACCAATGTGCGTGAGATGGCATCTCCCCTTCAAGCGCATGACTAACCCTAGCCCTGAGCAGTGCTATTCCATCCTTGCCTTGAGTTTGCATGGTAGTCTTGACGGTATCAACCGGCGTCAAAACCATTCTGAAGCATGCCGCGGTCACGCTCGAAAAAGCAGTTTTGATGGGTGTCGGGAGTTTCCTCATAAAGGTGTTACTCTCCAAGAGAGCGAGAATACCCGCGTTGGCTGCGGTATCGCCGAAGCGCGACACGGGTCCTTGGATGAGTGCTGCGAGGAGACCCTGGTAGTACCTCGTCCAACCACCGTCTGCATAGAGCGTCTTGATCGCCTCGGTCGTCGTCGTTCCGTAGCGGTATTGGTAGTTCATGACTGTCCGCAGAGGCTATGGGGGGCAACTGAGCACGGTCGACATAGACGCTAATCAACACCTACCATGAGGGTGAAGACCTGGAGCACCATAGCTAGATGCGACAGGATGAGTCGCCGTTTGACGCTTAAATCTTCAAACCCTCACCTGCAGCACCACTGAGTCCTCCACCGAGTGCTCTCATGAGAGCGCCGCCCAAGTCGAACTAGGTCAACCACAGGTCAGTAACCCCCAGCGCGCGCACCACTGGAGACAAGACCAGACCTCGACATCGTCCGCGTCGATGAATCCCTTGATCAAGAGGCCCACCACGACGAGCGCCAAGAACGTGATTACACTCTGGAACGCGATCGTGGACCATGATCTTGTCTTCTGTGCGCTGGCATCGTCAGGCACGAGGGGATCATTGGACTCCTCGTCACTGGGACCCGCAGCCCGAGAAGGGTCGTGGATAGGCTCATCGTGATAAGTGCGTGGTTCGGAGGAGCTCAGCAGAGGCTGCGCCTCTGGGTTGGTGGTCGAGCCAGCAGACATGGGATGTTTGCGGGAAGCGGACAAGAGTTCTTCCCCCGCCGTAACAGCTGACGAATCCGAGCATGAAGGTGGAATGCGTGAGATTACATACCCCCAAATTGACCCGCACTAGGACCTGCCAAACATGCCAACAGACCCGAGCGCCGCGTTGCCTCCACCAAAGCTACATCGCACTGTGACAGTCGATACAGCGTACTAAATACCCAACTTTCATTGCCCTAGATGACGGCCGATGACTCGGCAGGGACCTTGTTTCTTTTAGAAATAATTTTCCACGGGGAAGAACGCGACATCACAGCCACAATTCTCCTCCCCCAGTGACCTTGTTAAATAGGTAACTGGGCTGTCGTGATCTACCACAACTGGAGCAAGGACACTCACGACACCGACGTGCGCGCACCGTCTGTCAATGCCATATGGAGAGCGAGGGAACCTCCGAGTCGTCAGCATGCGGGAGTTATGGTACGGGCACCTTGTAAGTTTTCGGATCAAAACGGAGAAATATTCGTTGCAAATATTTAGACCAAGGTCCTGACAGTAAGCCGGATGCTCACGACAATGTTGCGTTGGCGCAGTGATATTCGGACTCGAGTGACCGTTGCGTCGTCCCGTTCGTGTGTTGCTCCGCCAAGATGAAAGACTCGCGCTTGCCATCACTGAAAATTTCTTATGAGACGCGGAAGGTGATTGTGAGTATGTCTTAAATTAAGTTGCCAAGCGGACACTGAGCAAGTTGCCAGTGGTTCAACAAAAAAGGTTAGATGTTGGTTGTTAATCGCTGAGGAACGATGAATCTCACCCCTGTTCACCAGGCCGCATCTGTCAGTTGGTATCGAGGGCATCACATGTCTTCGAGGATGCGGGAGCTGGAAGGCTTGTCCCGTCGGTCCACCCTATCTAGAATCACTCATAATTGCTTAGGAGCGTCCCCGGGTGACCCAGTGAGGGACGTTCATGCTATCTACTTCAACATGGATGAATTGGATCAAAGTCGTCAGCTTACCTGCGTTCACTGAGGGGCCATCGCGGCAAATTACTCGCGCGCGCCGTAATTGTATGTCCTAACTTAGGTGAGGTTCCAATTCTATGACATTTTGAAGTCTAAGTATCTTAGTGCCGTCTAAGCGCCTCCGTATTTAAGGGAGACGTTCCCTTTTCTGCTTTTCCTTCAACAGTTTCCTTTGCTTTTCATATACCTCTACTTCACAATGGTCCAAATCGCCCCTCTCCTTAGCACTATTACTGTCCTTTCTAGCTGTATGTGGTGCATTTCATCAACGCTTTGAATCCTATCTTGACATCTAGTGGCTTTAGTCAACCCTACGGACTCCACCTTGAATGGGCTCGCCGTTCGTCAGAGCTTTGACTCCGGTTCTCTTCCCTCTGCATGCCAG
This sequence comes from Hortiboletus campestris, assembly GCA_038090935.1. Lineage (NCBI taxonomy): Eukaryota > Fungi > Basidiomycota > Agaricomycetes > Boletales > Boletaceae > Hortiboletus > Hortiboletus campestris. The sequence continues at coordinate 9,475 of JBBPNN010000259.1, forward strand.
TCCCCTTGCCAGGTGGTGGACACCATGACTGTAAGTCCATTCTATACCTCACGCAGTCTCCTCGTGACGTCAACATGCTTCTCCAGAACTGTGGCACTAGTCTCAGCTGTATGTGCACGAACAACGTCGGCAGCCAGTTGGAGCAATGCGTGAGCTGTCTCGTCTCGACTGAGCTTTCCCTCGAGAGTTTCGCAGAATCAACCATCAGCAACTGGAACGAAATCTGCAGTAGTGACTTGTCTGTGAGTCCGAGTCGTGCCTCGTCGCGTCATGTCGTTGCGAGATGCTCATGGATTTGCCTCGTGACAATAGCTCAGCGGTGGTTCTACCTCTGGTGGCACGACCGGCGGCACTACTAGTGGCACGACCGGCGGAGCTACTGGCGGAACGACCGGCGGGACCACTACGACGACGAGTTTTAGCGGTGGCAGCACCAACCCACCGGGCGCAATAGCCAGCGGCACTATCGGCCTCAAAACCTGTAGCATAACCGTGTTCATCGTCGCCGCCCTCGCTGGCGCGTTCATGTCCCTCTGAAAAAAAAAAAAAAATCGAACCCACATTCCTCGGATCTCTGGCATTCGAGGTTCAGCATCTTCCCTGCTCACCCTGTGTGGATGAACTAGGGAACGCGACGCGCGTGCGCGCTCGATGTATGTATGCATATCATATCAGATGGCTGGACGCTCCCCTCCTTTGTTTGCTCGTACCATAATCTGCGTGTTTTTACTTATCCATGATCAAAACGCGCGTTTTTCAAATTTATCGGAACCCCCACGCCGAGAAAAAAAAGAACCTAGTCGGAGGACTCAGCGATGGTCATCATGTACGCACGTCAGCACAAACAAACATACCAGTCCGTCTTTCCTCACGTCAACAAGGCTGTGCGTGCCATGTGGTGGTTTGACCGTCTTGAAGAGAAGTTGCGTGCCAAGCGGACACTGAGCAAGCTGAACCGTTCAACAAAAAGGTCAGATATTGGTTATAACTTATTGAGGTATCTCACCCCTGAACCTGTGTTCAATCTGCCAGTTGGTATCGAGGGCATCACATGTCTTCCAGAGTGCGGGAGCCGGAAGGCTTGTCCCGTCGGTCTACCCTATCCAGATTCCAGAATCACTCACCATTGCTTAGGGGGGTCCCCAAATGACCCAGTGAGGGACGTTTAGGCTATCTACTTCAACATGGCATGGATAAGTTGGATCAGTCACACCTGTCTGGGTCTTCAAGTTGGCTTTGCTTGGCCGTTCGCTACTAACTCGACCCTCTGCCACGTGTGATCGCCTGGCGAGCTTACCTGCGTTCAGGGTCATCGCTGCAAATTACTCGCGCGCGCGCACGCCGTAATTGTGGTTCCTAACTGATGACTGAAGCTCCAATTCTATGACGTTTTGAAGTCTAAGTGCCCCCGTATTTAAGGGAGACGTCGCTTTTTCTCTTTTTCCTTCAACGGTTTCTTTTTACCCACCTCTACTTCACAATGGTCCAAATCACTCCTCTCCTTAGCACTATCACTGTCCTTTCTAGCTGTACGTGGTGCATTTCATCAACGCTTTGAATTCTATCTTGACATCTAGTGGCTTTAGTCAACCCTACGGATTCTACCTCGAATGGGCTCGCCGTTCGTCAGAGCTTTGACTCCGGTTCTCTTCCCTCTGCATGCCAGTCCCCCTGCCAGGTGGTGACCACCATGACTGTAAGTCCATTCTATACCTCACGCAGTCTCCTCGTGACGTCAACATGCTGCTCCAGAACTGTGGCGCTAGTCTCAGCTGCATGTGCACGGACAAGATCGGCAGCCAGTTGGAGCAATGCATGAGCTGTCTCGTCTCGACTGAGCTTTCCGTCGAGAGTTCGGCAGAATCAGCCATCAGCAGCTGGAACGAAGCTTGCGATGGTGACTTGTCTGTGAGTCCAACCTCGCCTCTCCATGTCGTTGCGCCACGCTCACGTATTTTGCCTCGTAACGATAGCTCAGCGGTGGTTCTAGCTCTGGTGGCACTACCGGTGGTACAACTGGCGGAACTACTGGTGGAACAACTGGCGGAACTACCGGTGGTACAACTGGCGGAACTACTGGTGGCACGACCGGCGGGACCACGACGACGACGAGTTCTAGCGGTGGCAGCACCAACCCACTGGGCGCCAAAGTCGGCGGCACTATCGGCCTCAAAACCGGTAGCATAACCGTGTGCATCGTCGCCGCCCTCGCTGGCGCGTTCATGTCCCTCTAAAAAAAAATAAAAGTCGAACCCGACGGATCTCTGGCATCCGAGGTTCATCGTCTTCCCTGCTCACCCTGTGCGGATGAACAAGGGAACGCGACGCGCGTGCGTGCTCGATGTATGCATGTATATCATATCGGATGGCTGGACGCTCCCCTCCTTTGTTCGCTCGTACCATATTCTGCGTGTTTTTATTTGTACACATGATCAAAACGCGCGTTTTTCAAATCTATCGGAACCTGCACACCAAAGAAAAGAACACAACGATGATCATGGACGCACGTTAGCGCAAACAAACACTCAGACCGAAGGATCGTTCCTCACGTCAACGAGGCTGTGTGCATGTGGGTTCCAGCTGTGGTTTGACCGTCTGAAGAGACGGGTTCTCGTATCGACGCTCCGCTTGGCTTCCCATGATATCATGTCATACGGAAGCTCGATGACATGTCGGCTCTGAATCCATGACGACTTCAGTGGTGTCCCTGATCCCTCTGTCGGTACCGGCGTAAACTTGAACCCTGGACCAATCAGGTAGTCCGTCGGCATGTGCCATATCCGATCAGTCATCACTTCAAAGTACCGAACGATTTGGCATGAATTAAAACATAGCTCAGGTTCGTGATGCTACAAACTAAAAAAAGACAAGGGACATAGCCGAAAGAAAGTGAACGGCGAGGATTATGAAGTACACCGACGCATGTGCAGAGCGAGATGGTCAACAGTTGCAATGGCGTGAGTTCGAGAGAAAGATGCTACAGTAGAAACAAACGAGATGATGACATGTAGGATATCGTTATCAGGATGTAAGATCGGGTTGGGAGACTGGAATCTTCTTTATAAGAGACACGAGACCCTAGGATATTCCAGGAAATGATTTTCCTATGGAGCCATGAGTGCAGGCGGTCGCTGCAACAGGTGATGTTGTTTGGCAAGCTTGGTAAGCTGAGCACGCTCGCCAGCGAGCTTGTTGATCGAGTTCAAGAGGTCACCACGTCGTAATGGTTCTGCGCGCGGGAAAAAATGGTCAAAACAGTCTCAGCGAATGAAAAACTAGGTACGCACTCGTGATGTGGTCGTCCATGCCCGCCTGCAAGCATCGTTCACGGTCACCAATCACTTAAAGGATGCTTTAGCTTGGAATCGTCAAAAAAGTAAAACAGTCGCACTAGCATGCGCAGTAAGTGCAATGATTGGCGTCCGCAAGAGACCCCTGTGCAATTCATACGCTCGAATGAGCTCCGTCGCTTCCATTCCTCCCATGAACGGCATCGACACGTCCATCTAGTGCATAGGGGTAAACACCCGCAGATCATTAACCACAAAAGTGGGCTCACAAGAATGATATCGAACGGTTTGGCTTGCTGAATTCTCGTCTTGAACGCATCTACAGCCAAGCTTCCGTTCTCGGCGATCTCCACTGAATGGCCATACTTTTCCAGGATTTTCACGGCTAATTTCTGGTTGACCATGTTATCCTCGGCAAGGAGAATGTCAAAGACGATATCATTTGGTGCAGCAACCGGTGATACAGTATTCGACTCCAGGGCTGAAATTAAGGCGGCTGCAAGATCTTGTGCTGTTACAGGGGTCGTCACTTGAGAGCTGATGCTGTTGTCTAAGCACCACTTGACTGAAAAACCGTACTGGTTGAGAGCACGAGATAGTTCAGGCGGTGGCTACACTCACGATTGAGTCTGGGCATCGAAGGTGCCAACAAGACAATTGGGATATACCGCAGGTGCTCATATTCTCTTATACTCTCCGTCTGTGCAACACGTGGTCAGAATGGCATGGAAAATGAGTGACATTGACACAGCATACCATCGTGAGAGAATCGACGACAATGGTATCAAAATGGGGGCAACGTTCCTTGTCCGAAATTTCGGAGACTTCGCGGGTGATATATGCCTTGAGCCCAAGTTCTTGAATTCTTTGGACGACACCGGTGGTATCACCTAGAGTATCGACAAACATGATCGCACGTCTCTGGAATGGCTGCATCTTTTGCAACGTGTGCTCCATCGGGCTTAGACTAATTTGGGAGGTGATCGTAAAAAAGAACTTGCTGCCTTTCGCAACTTCACTCTCAACCCACATGTTTCCTTGCATGAGGTTGACGAGGCGTTTTGAAATTGAAAGACCTAGACCCGTTCCACCGTATTCCTGTGCAGCGAATAACGGTGATTAAATTCGTTCCGTGGGTAACGAGGGCATCAATACATACGCGCGTCGTGGATCCGTCTGCCTGACAGAAGGTATCGAAGATGAGATTCAGTTTGTCTTTGGCAATACCAATACCCGTATCCGTAACGCAGAATTCCAGGGTAACACTCTGGTCATCCAGTGCCAGAAGTCGCGTGCTGAGGGCAACGTGGCCTTTACGCGTCACTTTCGAGGGTGTAAACTTGATGGCGTTGCCGACGAGGTTCGTGATGACCTGGCGCAACCGAAGAGAATCACCAATCAACTGATCAGGAATGTCAGGGTCTACATCGTAGGTGAGGTCCAGATTGTTCTGCGATGCGCGGACGACCAAAGTCTTCAGAATTCCGAAGACCGTCTGGCGGAGGGAATAGGACACCGCTTCCATAGTCATACGACCAGCCTCAACTGCGATGATATGTTGAGTTTGGAATCAGCCATCAAATGTGAAGGACCCACTCTTGGAGATATCCAATATATCATCGATGATCAGCAGTAGCGAGCGGGCCAACGAGTGGACTAACAACAAGCTCTCCCTTTGCGATCTGTTCAGATCCGAGTCTAGAGTCAGCTCGGTCATACCAATGATACCGTTCATTGGAGTTCTTTGTCCATATCAGTAACCCACAGGCGTTGACGACCGGCAACGCGCCTCATACCTGATTTCGTGGGACATATTCGCCAAGAACTCGGACTTGGACCTATTTGCCAACTCGGCGGCTTCTCTTGCGGCGGTGTTCTTCTGGATGGAGTCACGCAAGTTAAACACCATCTGGTTGATCTGCGTCTTCAATGAGTCCATCTCTCCGCTAGCTTCGACCGTGATGAACCGAGTAAAGTCGCCGTCCATAGCTGCCGCCGAAATCTGGGCGAACCCACGCACTTGCGTGGTCAAGTTACCAGCCATAGTGTTGACAGACATTCTGCATCGCAAGCAAACAATCGATTAGTATTGATGACGTGGATCAAAAGGCAGTCGTCAACGCACGTAATTTCTTGCCAAATACCCTGGACGTTGCCCACTTCGGCTTGGACACCCAGTTTACCTTCCGTACCAACCTCGAAAGCGACCTTCTTGACTTCCTTGGCGAAGATGGCCAATTGAGCAATCATGTCGTTGATGGTGTTGACCAAGCTCAACATCTCTCCGGAAACCGAGACACCAGTAATTTGTTGCGTCAAGTCGCCACGAGCGACAGCGGTCTAATAGAAAAAATAGCTTGACCAATGGAATGTGAAAGACACGGGTAGACTTACTGTGGCGACGGCGATAGTTCGGACTTGCAGGGTCAACTGAGCATACTCTGAGCGCAGATTGAGTCGAGAACAATGTACCACTCACGTTGGCAGCCATGACGTTGACATTATCCGTGAGATCCTACAATTAGCCTCTTTCAGTGACCGTGCTTTCCATCCAATGCAAACTCAAACCCACCTTCCAAGTACCACCAACGTTGGTCACGCGGGCCTGTCCACCCAATCGTCCTTCCGTTCCGACTTCTCTTGCTACACGAGTGACTTCATCGGCAAATAAGCTCAGACTCTCAGTCATGCCGTTCACAGTTTCTTTCAACTCCTTGATCTCGCCGCGTACATCGACCTCGATCTTCCTCGTCAGGTCACCGGCTGCAACAGCCTTGGTGACTTCAGCAATAGAACGCACTTGGTTGGTCAAATTCATGGCCATCAAGTTGACATTGTCCGTCAATACCTATCAAGGAGCACGTCAACCCAAGCTCGGTAACCAATAAATCTGACGAACCTTCCACATCCCCTGAACGTCAGGGACATAGGCCTGACCTCCCAAAATACCCTCCGTTCCGACTTCCAAGGACACACGAGTAACCTCATTCGCGAGCGTTGACAATTGAGCAACCATAGAGTTGACAGTCATCTTCAAATCAAGCATCTCTCCTTGGACATCAACATTGACGATCTTGCCCAAATCACCCAACGCCACAGCCTTTGTAACCTCCGAGATGGAACGCACTTGATCGGTCAAATTGCTCGCCATTTTCTATAAAAAGTGTGGTCAGGCAAACCCGATGATCACAACTTGAGAAACCCTCACGTTGACATTGCGCGTCAAATCTGCCCAAGTTCCTTGTACACCCTCGACGCGAGCCTGACCGCCCAAGATACCCTGAGTTCCGACTTCCAGAGCGACACGGGTGACTTCAGATGCGAACGCGCTCAACTGGTCCACCATAGAGTTGACAGTGCCCTTCAACGTCGACATTTCACCCTCGACTTGGATTTCGATCTTCTGAGTCAAGTCGCCCTTGGCGACAGCAGTCGTGACCTTGGCAATAGACCGCACTTGATCCGTCAAACTCGAACACATCCGATTCACCTACGACAAGGTCGAGATCGAATAGTTTCATAATGCCTCGTTGACTTACGTTCCGAACCAATTCGAACCAAACACCTTCGACGTCAGGGACGTGCGCTTGACCACCCAACTTTCCTTGAGATCCGACTTCGAGTGTGACACGAGTGACCTCGGCGGCTAATGCCCGGAGACGAATGACCATTCCGTTGACCGTGTTCTTCAAGTCCAAGATTTCACCGCGAGCATCGACATCGATCTGCTTCGACAAATCACCCAATGCGACGGCTTTCGTGACCTTGGCGATACTCCGCACTTGATTCGTCAAATTGGCGGCCAACTTGTTGACGACACCCGTCAATTCACGCCACGTGCCTTCGACGTCCAGAACGAGAGCCTGGCCACCCAATTTGCTAATGGGGGGGGTTTCAAAGGCGGAGCCAAGATAGCATTTTGATTAGGACTTACCCTTCCGTACCGACTTCCTGGCTGACACGAGTGACTTCCTTGGCAAACTGACCCAATTTGTCAACCTAATTGCGTGAATAAGCATGGAATTCCCATCTCGTTATACGTTCTGGATGTACCATGGTGTTGATGACGTCCTTGAGTTGGACCATGACGACACCCTGGACAGGCACGGTGATCTTCATTGACAAGTCACCGCGAGCGACAGCATTGCAAACACGTGCGACATCCTGGACTTGCGCCTTGAGCAAACGAAGTTCCTCGACGGCACTCATGCCGCTCTCAAAGGCAGCAGCGGCGAGAGGACCGGGAGGGACGACGAGCGGTGATCCTGACGGAGATGCGTCGAAACTACAGGAATTGATGCGACTCATCGTCGCCGTATCCGTAATCGTCTTGCCACAAGTAGGGCAGGGCATGCGCTCAATATGGGAGGTAGAGGGTGCTGAAGCAGACGAGTTTGAGAACGTACGTTGCAGTTTAGAGGGGTCAAGGTTGTTGGGAATGTTACCGAGCGATAACGACATATTCTGGACGCGAGAGCTGATCGGTCTACTGGACGGAGTGTGATCAACACCAGCGACGCCCACCGTTGCGTCCTCTGCCAACATGTCGACATCCGCAGAACCATCGGCGCTATGGGAGTTGGTGTCGGGCCAGCTTGAGAAGAACCCGCTGCGTGCGGCGCTTGAGTGCTTGGGAGTCATCGTGCTAGGCTGCGAGGGTAAAGAGGGAATATGGTCCTTCTGAGAAGGGGGATGGGAGGGTATGGGAGTGTCGCCTACGCTGCGCCTTTTCTTAGTCTCTGGTCCGAGTGCGGATTCGGAGGCCTTCAAGGAGGCGAGAGTGTCCTCTGCAGTGTACATTCTGCGGGCGACGGCAGAGAGGGAGCGGAGGATGGAGTCCGTCTGCCAGTCGCCGGGTCCGTCGTATCGGGGCGGGGGGGTAGACATAGGGCATAGTTCATAGGTAGAAAGCAGAACAATGAGGTGTGAGAGAAATGGGTCATTCAGACCACAAGAGTAGTCGCTCATGGAGCTCATCGTCGGGGACGACGAGGAGAGAAACAACAGCGGGGATGATGGTGGTGAGAACAGGGAAAGCCGCGAAGGGCAGGTTGGATGACTACCAGCAAGCAGGACCTCGGACCCAAATAGTCAAAACAGGATAATCTCCGTCTCCTTTACGAACAAATCCACGCCCACTTCAGAGGGCAGCTTTACAACATCCGACTGTGATACACCTTCTTTACATACTCTCTTAGATGTACACCGGCAATGTAGGGTTCAGTCCAATCCAATCGATACCCTCCACGAATTCCTTGTCATCAATCAAAAAGTCCTGCACACCTATCTGTCAGCTCTGACCAGACCCCAAAAACACGCGTCGCTCACCAATGGACACTCGACCAAAGAACCCTTGACCTGATCGAGACGTTCCTTGACCCGCCGCAAAGGAATGTTCGGCACAACATGTCCCGTCTTTACCTTTGGCACGTAATTCTACCCGTCTGTCAGTCGCTTGAAGCCCCCATCCCTCGCACAATTACGCACCTCGTAGGCTGACCACGATCGGACGAGATTAGTCGGCACAGGCCGGAACAACTCGGTGAATACCTCCCTGTTCCTACGCGCTGTGTTATACAGCAAATCAAGCGTTTCATCCGAAAGTGGGTCCGCAACGGCAGCATCCTCGGGCAAGTACATCTCATCCTCATTGGGTATCGGTGCTGGCTGCATGAACGAGTCCGGCCGACCAGTCGTGTGCTGTGGCTCGATAAGGCCCAGGTGCTCTGCAATCGACAATCAGGTTCATGCGTGACCTGGTATCAGAACGGCCGCCTTACCTCTGAACAACTTTCGTCTCAAAGTAGTAGCAAATCGTGCTGCCATGTAGGGACGTCCATCCATGGTCGACCGGATCATATCGTCGTCCTCTACCACCAGCGCAATCTCAGAGTCACCATCACCCTACGCAATCGATCAGCTCAAAGCTCGTGACACGTGTCTCACTGTCTGGCACTTACCTTTTGACTGCGATCGTTGAGGTTGGCAGATCCCATCTGGGTCGTCTCGTTAGTCACAATCATACGTATAACATGAAACGGCACCTACAATGACACGTCTGTCGTCCACAATCATGACCTTACTGTGGATATAAAGTAGCTCCGAGACATAACTATCTCGGCCCTTCGGCTTCCATCACTCACCAAACACGGATTCACGCACCAGTTCAGCTCCTCCTCTTCCGACCCCATCCACGTCTCATTCAACAAGGATCCCCTTCCTTGCAACGCATGATGGGACACTGAATCCGCCACCATCTCGTCCGACCGCAGATTCTGCGCACCAGACTCGAACCGCGCAATGACCTCCCTCGCAGCTTCGATGGACTCGGGAAGAGGAACCTTGTCCTTCTTCACAGGCGTCTCTTCTGTGACGGCGATCCCAACTTTCGCTTCCTGGGGGACCTTGACATAGACCTCGCGAGGGACGTCTTTCCCGTAAAAGTTCCTCCCCACCCACTGACGCGCGAGCGCGATCTGAGCTTCATGGAACGACACCCCTGAAAACTCCTCCATTTGCGCAATCAGGGTTGCTGTCATTGTTCGGGAATTCTTCAGCCAAGAATCCCCGCGGCAGAAGCTCGAGAGCGGACTCACACTGCGGAGCATTAATGCGGTCATACGAGCGCAAGTGGAAGAATCGGATGTAGTCCATCCTAGCGGTGATGATAAGGCCACAGGAACGCACGAAAATAGCGCGAAACCACCCACGGCTCATAGCCTGCCTTGCGTATCTCCTCGTAGATACTATGTCCACCTCTGTTTATAGTACGATACTGTGCCGCCATGATCGTCTTTATCGCCGTCTCCTTCTTGATGTCGCCCGCAAATCCTGGGACCTCGGGGATGACGACGACGACCTAGAGCGCGGCCCGAGTTAGCGAGCTGGACATCCCTTGGTTTGCTGCGCTGACCTTGAACTTCTTCCCCGCCCGGGCGGCTTCAATGATACGCTCTACCAAGGCCTTTGCAATCTGGTTCTTCACCGGGCCTTCATCTCGGGTGTTCGATATACTGGATATAGCATGTCAACTCCACAAACCTGGCGCAATGTGGACGGAGTGTAGCCTACGCACAAGAACTGATTCTCTGTTGACAGTAACACCCATAATCACCGCGAGATATGCATGATGCCCATCAATACCGATGAAGACGGGAACGTGGGGAACGGCTCAGGAACCCACCGATATAAATGAAGTGATTGGCTTCCCGAATTAATTGAATGTCTGGCAATGATCACAGGTCGTAAGGACAGGTCATGCCCGCACGGGATGTGGGAGTAAGGAGGTAAACAAACGTACAAGCGTTCTGAATGCTATGTTCCGTAAGGACACCGTGACTCCAGTCCGACACGCTGCGGACGACTTGGACACAGCATGTCCCATGTGGTGGTGGGTGGTATGGGGGTTCAACCGTGTCACCGAAATCAAGGTGGAAGCGTTGCCTAAACTTTCTGCCCATCTGGTGCCATTGTTCACGGTGAGGATGATCTAGAAAGACGTAAAAGGCGTAAAAGAGCGTTTCAGTGGTACGTATTAGTACGTACCAGCAACAGCCTCAGCGGGTGCAACTAGAACATTGTGGGGAAGCGCAAGCCAATCGAAGTGCCTGTGATAGGGGTGAGTGAGACGATACGGCCACGTTGGCCGCTACGCACGGATCATCACGATACTAAGAAGAGAAGATGAGCCTATATGGCAGGTCATTCCATTCAGCACGTACCTTGCGACGTTTTATTTCATTCCAGCGCTCCACGAAATGCTGGCAAATGTCGAGCACCACGGAACCACATATTGTCATATGGACCTACAACATGGTCTCCAGCCAGTGAACCCCCACATCCAAAAAAAAACTCACGTCATGCCAGGGCATCCTTGGAGTTTCAAGAATGGAGACCGCATTGCTAATATAGTTTCCGACGTCCTGGAAATCTAGGTGACGAGCGTTGTTGTAGTCTTGTCCAGGGAAGAGAGTACGAGAGAAGTTGGTTGGGTGAGCGTCGGCCAATGGGTGATTGTGAGTATCCCAACGTCCGAAACACAAGTCTAATCCTCCAATGCAAGCGAGGTGATTGTCGACCACGACGACCTGCGCACAAACTGTGTGACAGAGCACCTTCTAATAACCATGATGACCCTCGAACCTTCTCATGATGAGACCAAAACTCAACGGTATCTAGGGACCATGACTGAAAAACACACAAACAAAACACAGGTTTCACATGACTTACCCTTGCTCCCGATATGATCGGGGTGACGCATACACGCAATATTGGGGTGGAGGTCTTCCAACGCAGCCTATCAACTCGGTCATACTGCTGTACAACATACACGACCCTCGCAATCTTGCCTTGGTATGCTTTGAACTCATGGTCATCGTCTGGGTCACTTCTTTGTAAACGACGACATAAATCTTGACGCCTTGTTGAGCCTTGCGCTGCAACAACCTGTCGAGGCGCCATTCTTCATTCTGAGCCGGAGGTCGGCTGAAGAACGGAGATTAGCATCGCAGGTTCGCACTGCGGAAATCCAGCGTGACTCATACCGAAGGTACAACTCCGGTGTGAGCCACCAATCCTGCCATGTTCTTCAGCGAGAGAACCACTGGCAGCCAGAAGAACACCTACCAAGATGAAGATCGCGTCCTTCGCGCTGTCGAGTATCTCAGACACAGCCCACATATAATCTTGGCCATCAATATGCCTTGCCGATGGGAAAAGCCGCACTAGTTCAGCCCCACCCACGCACGAACCAGGATTCACGTACCACTTGATCGCGTTCTCATGCCTCTGATCCGCAAAGCTCTCAAATCGATGACTGGCATTGATTTTGGCGCGAATCTCGTCGTTGAGTTTCTCATCCGGGTTATCGTGGCGACCTACACATGTGCCATGCAGCAACAGATCGTGGTCAGATCAAACCTTCGTAGAGCAAACGATATCGAGGACTCGACTGACGATCTGGATTCCAGAGACCTGATGTATTATGACAACGTGTGGATGCGATTAGAGAATGATGGCATCGCGCAAGCAGATTGGTCGGACACACCAATTATCTGATCACGGGTGCGGTGGATGCCCTCGGGGAGCCGTTCGGCGTAGTCGAGGACTTTGCCAATGAAAGCCATGGTGGAGGTTCGAGTGCGAGATGGTTACTATAATAGCTATTGTCCCTGCCAAGTACTGCCAAGTGTAGTGCCCTTTCCAAACGATACCCAGCATCGGCGGTGGCAACGGACCGTCGTGACATCGCCCTTGTCGCACGTCAGCCTGCGTGACAGCACTATTCTGATGGAAATTGTCTTGGTCATATTGCAATTTTAGATTCGGTCTCAGAACCATTGCGTGAGTTTCTAGTCAAATCCGTGGAACAACACAGGTCAAGAAGAGACAACCTTGAACGGATCCGAGCCACCACTCTCCAGCCCTGCCAACACAGCCCGCCTCACCACACCCAAGTACTCCGCAAGCCTGCGTCCATCCGGGTGCAAAAAGTCGTCGTAGAGCTTGTACCGCGAATCTGCGACAATGTTGACGAGCTCGAGCGTGACCCTGAGGTTCCTATCGCGTTCGTCAGTTTAAGAGACAACGCTGGCGAGATATAGACGAACCCTGGTATATGTTCCCTTGAAGAGTACAACATGACATGCAATCGCAGAATCAGCTCAGGTATGTAAATTTGCCGGATGCGTAACATTTCACGATGTCGGCGATCTGCACGAAGCTATGAGAAGTAAGAATGCTGGATAATAGACAGTACAAACCAGCAGGGTTGCTTTGGTCTGGTAGCATCCAGTCAGAAGTGAGCAGCTTCACAATGGACTCGTATGCTTGGTCAATGAGACCCTGTGGGAGTGAGATCAGTCGTACGGAAGTGTCAAGGGCATTGACTTACCTTGTAGTCCTTCAACCACACTGTCCGAGTATCCTTGTTCATCAAAGATGCTTCCAATGACTGACATTCTACCACTCGGTCAAGAAGACCCCACACATTGAAAAATTGTGTGTAGTGAAGATACTCCGTTGCACGTTCTTCGGGTTCGTCGATGGAAGCAAGTTCACGCGGCAACATGTCCAATAGGCCGCGCGCCAAAGCGACGCGTCCAGAACCTTGATACAGATGAGCGACAGATCGAAGTCGGAACGCTAGACATACCAAGGAAATACCGCAATATCACTGTAGCTTGTTCGAGGGCAGTGTCATAAGTAGCTTCCATAAAGGTTGTCCACTCTATGGAGCGAAGCAGTAACGTCTCTACCTCCGACGGCGGATTTTGCAGTGCGATGATCGATGGAAGTGGACCCTTCAGATTAGGTAGAAGCTGACGAATTGCAAGTTCAAAACAATTCAAGAAACCGAAATAACATCACAAACATCAAAGGCCCTTTCAATCGTTCGCTCAGCAGTGACAATGGCAACACGCTCCACGTGAAGACCGTGTTCGCGTGCGCGAGTCAGTGCTAGTTTTCGTTCCTTGATATCGGCGGAAAGATCAAGGGAGGTGAGGAACATGGCATAACGCTCAACAGCATTCTCGCCCAATGCACCAGCATACATAGCGATGAGGTCCCGTTGACCAGCACCCTGGATCCACAGACAGTAAGTATGAGGTTTGAGATCGATTTGAGATTGATACTGACCTCGAGGACTCGAAGATACGCCTCCAAAATCACTTGAGTGGCTAATGGTGGTACGGAAATGTCAATCATTTGCAGGAAGAGGCACAAGTGGGCAAAGAATCGCGTCATTGTGGGGTATCTAGCAGGCAAATGCATAAGCTTTCTCGATAAAAGAGAGAAAAACACGCACTCTGATGATTCGGAATCGTATATGCCGTCCCTCAGGCCGGCTGCGAATGTCTCCAACAACGGATGCGTTCGGTCGAGGATAATTGCCAATTGAGAGACGTGAAAGGCATTATCGGCTGGGGACCTGCCAGAACATTGTTCAACACGAAAATCAGGAGGGAACAGATATCTCACCCATCGTCGACATTGACGCCTCCAAGTGTCTCTAGCGCCGCGGTCGCTTCCTTCTCCCACTCCTCTTCTTCTTCTTTTTGGTCTGGATCCTCCACCGGAATAAGCAAATCTTTGAGTGCCTCCAATCCACCCTCCCAGTAGCCTCCTCCCAACTTGATCATTTCCGCGGTTTGTTTCTCTTCGCATAGTATACTTATTTGGGCCCATAGATGATCTTCCCATGTCCGACATGCTGACTTGAGGACGTTGAATGTTTGAGGGGTTGGCGCGAGCGCCGCATATAATGCCCGCTCAGGATCGGGCAAGTTGGGCTATAGATATATAAGACAAGTTGAATAGGAGAGAAAATGGTGACCCTACGTTTAAAGCAGCTTTTACACAAGTCGACTTCCACAGCCGCCGGCGTCTGTTGCCTTGCCAGCCCTCTGCATCATCTTCGTCCTCGAAACCCTCCTCGCATTGTTCGTTTGCTGCGTAGATAATGAGTACAGACGCGCCAGTCGAGCCCCTGTGACTTACCGATTGCTCGCCACTGGAACAGTAATGACCCACGGATACTCGCAGCGCGCCAAGGTTGGTGGGCTTTTCGACACAATTGCACCGCTTCGTCCAATCTCCCAGCGCGAATGAACGAGTACAACGATTGGGTCAACGTTTTTTCAGATGCCTTGCCAAAGACAAACTCAGTCTCCAGTCCACAGACTAGACGCGCGCTGTTCACTCACCGCGTCGTCCGCTGCTAACGACTTGCCATCTCCTCTATTCACCGCATCTGGATCAAACTCTGTCACGAGTCCCTCTCTCGTGGCCTGTCCAGTTCGTAACGCCTGCATCACGTTGTGCTTTGTGAACTTCCAGTATCCGGTAGTGGCTTCGGGATGTTGTGGTGATGACGCGATCTCGTGGAGCCACTCGCGCACGATGACCAGTTCTGTGAGCAAGGGCGACGCGTGCATGATCGCTTGGGCGAGAATCAACGTTGGCGTGAACGGGTTCTGCATGAGAAGGGTGTGTGGATTGAAATGGTGTTCTGGTTCTGTTTTCCGGGGGCTGCACGGGGGTTTATAACCGGACGAAAGGAAAAGACGGGTCCACGCACGGCATGAGTGCTTGTAATAGACCCCAGGTATTGGCTTCCATCCGTAGCGCTTCTAATTCGACCCGAGACATCTCTGAGGTAGCGCCGCTCTCTAATTCTTTGACTCTGGTTGAACCACGGTCTAGGATGGTGTGTATAGCGGTATGGACAAGGTGGACTCACTGATCGCGACATAGTTGTCGAAGTCTCGGCGCAAATCCAGAAACGGGATCGAGGAGAGCTGGCAGGTCATCTTTTATGCCCTGACACAGGGTAAGAACCTGCGCACACGACGCGTAGAGGGACTCTGACATGGTTGTAACTTGTGAAGGTTAGACAGCGAGCAGCATATGTTGTACTTGGTCCACACCGAATTCGAAGGAGGTTAAAGTGACCCTGTTTGAAACTCAGCGAAAAGAACAACAGCGCAGAAGCCTGAAATTCGTCACGAACACAAGGTAGAGATTCAAGGATGCTACATGAGAGAATCACCACTCTGATACAAAGTGAATGTTCGTGAACAAAACGAGCGCTATCGCGCGTCAAAAAACGTCGGGCTCCAAAACCAGGAAAAGAAAGTCGTCAGAGAGGAAGCAGAGCGTGGGTGAGCGTATCTATTGGTATGAAAAAAGATATAATCGTACAGAATACATAGCCTATACTATAGGAGGAGAGCTTACAACAGAGCGAATTGTCCGTAGATGTAGGAAAAAGGGAACTAAGAAAGGGCTGTATTGAGGTGACGCGGGCCCATTCGGAAACGGCACGATAGGCAGAACAAGATCGATCATGCACCCCACTCGTCATCGGAGTCCATCCCCGAGACAACGAAAACGTGCTCTGGGAACCAGCCAGATTGATCAAGCTCTACGCGCGGTTCACCATGTGAGCCAGTGAACACAGGTATCCCCTCGACTTCGAGTGCGCTTCTTTGTACAAGGCCAAGATCACGGTGACTAGCTATGATCCCAGAGGACGAGACCACGCGGTGCCATGGCAAAGGGGAGGACGTCTGTCCGAGGAACTTGACGACTACAAGGTCGCATTGGCACCCATTGTCTTTCCTACAACAGGGTACGAAGCATACCTTCACTAACCCGCCTGGCTTCGGTTGGCTCCCCGAGCAGCTTGGCGATGTGCGCACAACTCGTGATTTTATGCTGGGGGATCATCTGAACGACATTGCAAACCTTGCGGGTAAATTAGTAAAGGAGTGATTGAGAAGGCATGGAAGAAGTGTGTACTCACTGAAGCGTTGAATCGAGCGGCGTCCATTTCTGTGTCAATGGAGAGTCTAGCACATGGGATGGTGCAGGATGAAACCCTCCCACATTTATAGCAGTCGTCAATAGAGACGTGCAGTGCACAACGTCGGGTTCGCGAAGTACTTGGGCAGGTTTCAAGTTGGCAGTTGTCAAGCTGAGCTGAATCAGATGGCTGAGTGTACCGTGAGGTGATACGCTGCGGTACGGTACTACTAGAAGAGCAGATTGCTGATTAGTACACCAACCGGCGCATGCTGCGATGCGTACGCACTTGACGTTAGTAGATTGACCGAGCAGACCTGCTGCGGCTGCTGCCGCGTTGCTGTGTCCCATTCTATATCAGGGCATGTGCCCGCGCAAGTCAAAACTTGATAAACCCGCGGGATGGCTTCTATCAGTCTGACATTGATGGCTGGGGTTGCCTATGGTGATGATGAACGGTGTAGCCGCCTTTCCACGCAAGCCACGGCGGCGTAAAATAGTCTATGAGAACCCGGTGGCGCAGCTTCTTCTCCTATTGTAGTCAACCTGGTCAGTCCATCAGAGAGAATGCTGCGCCGATACCACCTATTTTAGCAGAGGAGCCTCTATGAATATGCTTGTCTTGAACCCACCTCCAATGGGCCATCAGCTGCTGGCCCTTCCGCCTTGACCTCCGCACTCCATACTAGCATCTGAAAAACCTCTCTGACAAGAAGTCCCATCTCGACCATGTCGAACCCGAATTTGTATTTCTAGTGCCCATTCGACCGTGGTCGCGTTGACGCCGTCGTCCGGCCCGCGTGTCGGTCTACTCGACTCGACTTTCAGATAATCTTATCGTCTAGAGTAACGGCAGAACTTCGTCGGCAGGAACCTTGTTTACACGTATGTGGCAAGAAAGGGGGAAAAACGCGACCTCACAGCCACAATTCTGGGTCCCCGTGTGATGACCTTGTAAACAAGGTAATATGACTCACAGACAGTATCATAGGCTTATTACATATGAGTCAAGAAACTCATTGATTCCCCAAACGGCAGTGCTTTGAATGCTGCCAGCCTTATAACGGTGTGCGCCCTGCAACGTCGATTTGGCACACCACCACCGTAAAGGTCTTCCATCCAGCACTTGGAGGTGTTCAAGTACTGCAAAGAGGAGCTTCACATCGAGTCGTGTTCCGTCGTGAACAACGGGTCGAAAGTGACAGAGAAATGGTTGGACACGTACGGCAAATATCTCGACGTTATGGCCATATCCTGTGACTCGTTCGACCCGGAGACGAACCTCAAGCAGGGAAGAGCCGAAAACGGTACTTCCGCAACGCACGTCAACGTGGTGTTCAGAGTTGCACAGCAAGTGAAAGAGAGGGGGATCAAGGTAAAGATCAACACGGTCGTGACTATGCAAGTATTTCCACTGTACTTCCGCCTCCGTTCGACACTGACCAAACTTGGTTAGCAATAACTGGGAGGAAAATATGAATGACCGGATCGAGGAGATTGACCCTTTTCGCTGGAAGGTGCGTCACCATCTCACAGTTGCGGGTATGGCTCGGTTAAACCCCTAAACAGGTGTTCCAAGTTTTGCTTCTGGATTCGGAGAACACGGGGCCGGATTCTAACTCTCTTCGCGACGCGCGCCACCTGACGATCACAAAAGAACAATACGAAGCCTTTCTTGATAGACACAAGGGGCAGAAGTCTCTCGTCCCGGAGGACAATGATGCAATGAAGGACTCGTACTTGCTCATTGACGAAAGGATGTGGTACGCGTATGCTTCTTTTGGGATTTATGGAACGCTTAAATGTCGATTGTGGCGTTTCAGTTTCTTGGATTGTCGTGACGGCGGCAAGAAACCGGGTAGATCGATCCTGGACGTCGGCGTTGAGACGGCACTTCTTGATTCTGGCTTCGATGAAAAAACTTTCCTGGATCGTGGAGGGATATTTGAGTGGACGAGAGAACCTGAACTCCAATCTCTGGATTGGTAATGGAAATCTGGTATTCCATCAACCCGAGTGGAAGAGTGTAGGTTTTTTTTGAGAATCATCCCTGTGATACGTTGTACTTCTTCAATCATGTAATTTTATGCGTTTAGTGGTCTGATTTCGGTGTGATTTCGGTGTGATGTCGGGATTACCCCTATGTAAATGCCCGCGTCCAGTGAGCCAATGAGTTCTTGAACTGCCGTTCACTTCGGTTGCCCCGCAGATACGAACCGGCATAAAGTGAGAGGAGACTCACTAGCAGCAATCTCAAAGGGCCCGATCACAAACAAGGTGGGTCCAACAGCAGGTGATGCCCTTGGAATCAAAGTATGCCCTGCTGCTGGACGCACCTTATTCCCAACATAGATGCCCTTGGGAAAGTTCGACCCTCTTCTTCTACGCAGCAGTCCAATTGCCTACAGCAGACAATCAACAAAGATCCACGGGAAAGGACAGAGGAGCCCACCTTTCTCGTTCTCGTTGTGTTTGAGTTGACTCTCCGAACTCGCCCTTCGCCCTCTTGCCTTCTTCATTTATTAGACTGAGCCTCTCGTTCGGAGCCTCTTGGGACGGGAACTGCTCTGGCGGGGTGTTAGCGGTGAATCTGAACTAGGATGCGAAACAAACCATCGTCCATCTTATCTGACGCCTGTGTCATGATTCGTCTGATCCTGAGACACAAAGCGTGGCGTAGCTCGCGACACGAGAGGACAGTACCGAACTCTCTTTGCCGAATTCCCTGTCAAATCAGTGAGCAAGTGGCTGGGGCTGGGATCTGTCGATCTCGATGCTCATTGTTGTCTTGAGGCATGGTTGCCGATGAGGGACGGCGTCGTATACATCGCATATCAAATGCTTGAGATCACACAATGATCGTCGTCGGCATCTTCATCGCACTCATCGAGATGGTCACCAAATCGAACAATATTAATAATCCCGAATGTCTCCGGGACGTGGCAGCTCGCGGCTAGTCTGCTCGTTCGCTGGTGACTTGTCCACCTGGGCTCGGTGAGGCACAAAAATCGGTATCGGTTGGGTCGAGAAATCGTCGTAAACGGCGGGCGGCGAGGACACAAAAACAATAGCTCGCTGCGGTCGGGCTGATCGGTACATTTGGGCATCTCGCGTGCCGTCTCGCCTGGAGGATTCGAGCATGATCGGGCTCGACGAGAACAAAGGTCGACTGCATGGGGTCTGATGGAGAAGACTCGGAGTCTCGTGACGGTCGTAAAGGGCAGGCGTAGCGAGGACACACAAAATCGGAGCTCGCTGCGGCCGCAATGATCCGCACAATAGGGCATCTCGCGTGCCGTCGCGGCGCCTGGAGGATTCGAGCATGATCGGGCTTGGCGAGAACGAAGGTCGACTGCATGGAGAAAGAGTCCCGTGACGGTCATAAAGGGCGGGCGTAGCCTCGAGGACGCATAAAATCAGGGCTCGCTGCGGCTGCAATGATCCGTACAATTGGGCATCTCGCGTGCTGTATCGCATGGAGGATTCGGGCGTGATCGGGCTCGGCGAGAACGGAGGTCGACTGCATGGAGAAGAGTCCCGTGACGGTCGTACAGGGCGGGCGTAGTAAGAACACATGAAATCGGGGCTCGCTGCGGACGCAATGATCTGCACAATCGGGAATCTCGCATGCTGTCGCCGCGCCGGAGGATTCGAGCATGATCGGGCTCGGCGAGAACGAAGGTCGACCGCATGCAGAAGAGTCCCGTGACGGTCATAAAGGGCGGGCGTAGCGAGGACACATATAATCAAAGCTCGCTGCGGTCGCAATGATCCGTACAATCGGGCATCTCGCGTGCCAATGGGACTCCGAGTCGGCGAGTAACAAAGTTCGCTGCGTGGAAAAGGGTCCCCTGACGGTCCCAAAGAGCGGGAGTGGAGGGGACACAAATAAAGTTCCCTGCAGTCGCGTCGGTCCCGGGTCCTCCATTTGGGCCACTCGCGTGTCGAGGAGCCTGAGCGCTGAGCATCGATATCAGGGTGTGGGCCGTGTGGCGTCCAGGTAGTAGCAATAGTAGTGAACGAAAGAAACAGCGGAGACAACACGGGAAAGTGCTCGCCATCAGCGGCGGCCAGGTAAGAGAGGAAGGCAAGAAGGCAAGAAAGTTAACGATGGGGATACAATGTTGGTCGAGCTTATATACCCATGGCAGGTGCGGCTGACAGTTTGACGTCCACACTCGGTCCACACCAATATCACAATGGTGCATCATCCATATATCGAATCCATTGTTCAGAGCTGGAAGTACCACGCCGCTTTGACGAACCAATCCATGAATTGCTTTGACTCGGCAAAAACAATTTACTACAGTGCGCGGCCTTGCTACCGTGATGTTTGTGTGTGGACCTGATCAAGTACTGATGTCACATGGTCAGAAGAACAGCGAGTGAACTTAGCTAGGAACTTCAAGCCAGTGGTATGGACCACGCACTGTGACCCACCACTCAGCGACTACTCAGACTGTAACTGCCTCGGATGTAACCAGACACAATCGTGTTTACCTGCGGTAAGGAAAATCACGATCTGTATCCAGACCTTTGCTGTAACCGATTTGGCCATAATTTATAGCCAAATGACTAGTAAATTTTAGAGTGCGGAACAGAGTTAGTCTCGATGGAGCGAAATGTCATCAAGGGTGGTAAAGGAGGTGCCCGCGTACTAGCGTTTTTGACGACTGGTGAACGCTTGAGCTCTGAAGCCACTTCACAAATGAAGGAATGAAGGAATGATTACTGATGAGTCCAACCACAAAAGTAAACTTCTTCCGGCGGATATAAGGCTGGGTTGGATTGGACTGCGCGCTAACTTCTAAGTTCTGACTCAATCGTCTCGCGTCCGCGCCATCTTCTCGGACTCAGGCTCAAAGTCGGTACCGCCAAGACCCACTCGCGATTGGGCCACATCATACTAGTAGGATCATTCCGGCTGGAGGATTAACCCGATAACTCCGAGTCGTTGGCCATACTGTTACGCAAGGCTGGATCGCCCTCGAGTCACATTGAAGAAAACAATCAGCTCTTCCGATGCATCCCCTTGTCCTGATGCTACAGGGTTGTCTGGTCTTACTCTGCTGACGACGATATCTATGGTGATAAGGAACCCACGAGAACGCACCAAGTCAATTTGATGAACAGTGCAGGGCCCATCAAGTGCAGCAATTGACCACTACATGCTGCAATAATTCTATTTTTCTGCGGAGACGTAACCCCGAGGAGTCGTGGATGTGCACAGGAACTCGGATCGAAATCGGCACTTCCGACGTCATGTGACAATGATGTGTAGTGAAAGTTCCAAATCCATTCGGCGCAAAGAACGCACTTAACACGAGGCATGTGTGTGGCACGACCCTCTACCAAGCATGACATTTCTCATCGAGAAGAGTGATTTTGTTTTCAGAGGGTAGCTTTGGGGCCCTCCAAGCTCGACAATTTCGCTGCTTGGAATTTCTCGGCAAGTGCGAAAGCGGTCGATGCAGCAAGAACAATACTAAGCGCTCCGGTCGACCGTGGTCAACATCAAGCGTGTCGTGCTCATGGTTTTCTTCTTGTGCTTTCGCCAGTACGCACGTGTCTGCGTTGTGCGATTGTCGGACCAGAGGGAACGTGTCAACATGATGAATAGGGGTGCAATTTTTCGGCCGACAATAGCTTCATCAGAAACACTCACATTCTCAAGAAAAGGAAGCCTCTCAATTGACTACAACGCCCGGTTTGAAACAGCGCCTCCGGCTTCACCAGTACCTGGATAATGTCAAATTATTCGAGACAGATCAAGTCTCGTGAGTACGCCGCAAAGGGGACACTTTTATCCTGCTCGCATTGCCTGCAGATTAACAGGAAAACCGAGTCTCAGGAGCGTGCTTTGTCGTACCTCGATAGGCATGGTCTTCTGTTCTTCCTCGTTCGTTGGCACTGAACAAACACGCTCCCGCGTCGACGCGGAAATCGAGCACGGGCTTCACCACACCACCAACTACTACCATCAATATAAGCGCGCTGGTATTTGCAAATTGTGATTGCGCCTCTAGCTCGATGCGACTTCGGTCTCATGACAGGTCTGGTGGCACAAGCTTGCGTTGTTAAGGCACTTCACTGGGCACATCATACACATCCTGGCGAAATCCGCCATTCCATAAAGCCCTGTCCGGTACGGCTCCTGTACCTTGAAACACTTCGTCCTCAATGCCCTCAAAGAGGATAAGTATATCAAACGAACTAGAGCCCTGCCTATATATGTCCGCGGCTTCGTTGGAAGGGTGCCTGACATCCACCGCGACCGCACAATATTGGGTTCCTTGGGTCACCACTGGTTTGCGCGTCCACGATCAAGGAGACGCTCGAGCGCGAGCGCACGTGGTATAAAGAGAATTACCGTAGGGGAGCAATTCAGAATCCTTGTGCTTGTAACTGGTAACGTGTGTCATGATGTCCCACTAGGCAAACTGTACTAACCTGCAGAGCAACTGAAATGATAACGGAGTTCAAGAACTCTTCCTCACTGGACCCTATAGTCTGGTGGCGAGCCCTCTCATTGGCCCACGAGCATTTTCTCACAGCACGCAAGTCCCTGCCAAATCGAGAAGGGCTTCCTTTACTCTTTCCTTGCGGAGTGGCGAAAAGCTCAGGGGACGAGCCTTGGCCCATATTTGGAGCCCACATTATCGTGCTACCTATAAGGTCTGAGACTCAGTACGTCTCTTTCTCCCGCCCACCTTTTCCTTGGAGACGACCATCACCGTATCTCATCATGAAGTTCTCCTGGCTGGACCTTTCTATTCCTTTATTCAACACAGCACCTGCAAAGGTACCAATTTCCGTGAACTGGTTTCCAAACAGGCGTTGCAACTATGAGTGCCACTTTTGCTTCCATACCAACACGAACGAATTCATTCTGCCTCTTGAGGACGCCAAGCGTGGACTTCGCATGCTCGTCAATGCGGGTATGCGGAAACTCAACATCAGCGGCGGTGAACCCTTTCTCCAGCCCCGCTATATCGGGGAGGTCTTCAAATTTTGTAAAGAAGAACTTCACATCGAGTCGTGTTCCGTTGTGAACAACGGCTCGAAGGTGACCGAGAAATGGCTGGACACGTACGGCCAATATCTCGACGTCATGGCCATTTCCTGCGATTCGTTTGACACTGAGACCAACATCAAACAGGGTCGCGCGGAAAACGGGACCGCCACGACCCACATTAATAATGTGTTCAAGGTCGCTCAGTGGGCCAAAGAAAGAGGTATCAAAGTCAAGATCAATACCGTCGTCACAATGTGCGTATGTCTGTCGCGGTTGACAACACTGCGTGCGATTCACTCCCCACAGTAATAACTGGGAGGAAGACATGAACGACCAAATCGAGCAACTTGCACCTTTCCGCTGGAAGGTACGCTTCCCCCAGTTATGTCCCCCTGATAACCGAGACCAAGGCTCTGATTAGTGAATTATCTGATTGGTCAGGTTTTCCAAGTTCTTTTGTTGGACTCTGAAAATACAGGGGCGGAGACAGGCTCACTTCGTGATGCCCGCAACCTCGTCATTACTAAAGAGCAGTTCCAAGCTTTCCTCGCCCGTCATGCCGCCCAGAAGTGCCTCGTCCCGGAGGACAACGAAGCCATGAAGGATTCTTACCTGAACTTGGACGAACGGATGAGGTAGGTAGTTTCTGCGATGAATGTTCGCTGAAAGCCGACATCCATGTCAGATTTCTGAATTGTCAGGACGGAGGAAAGAAACCTGGGAGATCTATGTTGGAAGTGGGCGTACAAAATGCGCTCCAGGACTCAGGCTTTGATGAGAAAATGTTTGAGGTGCGCGGGGGGGTCTTCGACTGGAAGCGAGATGCCCCAAAGTTTCTCGAGTGGTAAACTGACATTTCGGACGAGTCTCGATCCTTGGATCAATCCAAAAATCTGGACCATACCCCTGAAGTGTATCCCCGACTCCCAAAGGAGGAGGGTTTTGTCGTGCAGGATTTTTAAGGCACCCTGCAAATGGACTTGTGCGATGGGAAAATGTTACGTAATATAACTGTACAGTTGCTTCCTTGCTTGTTGGGCTG
>JBBPNN010000260.1:0-33889 GCA_038090935.1 Hortiboletus campestris
TGATGGTTGCTATGTTACAAAGCTGTGTAATTATGTAAATGACATAATTCCAAGCAATATAAATACCATGTGTCCCACTTCAATTGACCTCACCACACCATGAAGTCCATTCCTACCCCTATTAGAGCCAACATCCTTATTCTCTCTGAATCTGGTCTCTTTACTAGACAGATTGCTGTTACAATTTGATCTTTTCTTTTCTTTTTCTTTGCTTTTCTCGAACATTCTATCACGTTACCTGAATGTTCTATCATGTTCTCTGGCATTCCACTGCAACCTAGCCTTATCTACTTGTGTTCAACCACGAGTCTCTTCTTCTTGTTTCTCTTTAGTTCTTTCTCTCATGACAGAACTTCTTGAACATTCTTTAACGTTCTTCTCTTTTCTTTTACTTAGTCATCATCTTCCTCCCAGTAGTACTTAAACCCGACGATACCTCAATGTCTCCCTAAGTTAGACCTCCTTAAGAATTCATCTTACTTCACTTCCTTGAACCTCTCGAAAGTCCTCGTCCTATTTCTGAGTGGATGCTCATTTCAGAATACTTGACTCTACGATCCTTCGAATCGTAGAATACCCAGAACCTTTGACCTTACGACTTGCCAAGTTGTACTTTACCTCGAACCTTTGACCCTGCGACTAACTGATTGCAAATCTACCTTAAACCTATGACAAACTAAGGCTACGATTGATTCTACCCAGATCAACCGTAACAATTGCATCCAAGACCAGTCTAGGGAAGTCCACTGTGGCCAGAGTCATCAAGGAGATCCTTCCAGAAAAGGAGAATGTCAAGTTAGGATGTTCTTTCAAGCTTTTTTCTCTTGACAAGAGAAGAATTGTTTCTAGTATTACCACTGGAAAGGCTGACAATGCTGTCCAAGCCACCCATCTTATCAACCCTGCCCTTTCCTCTCCTATTTTTGCCCAAACTATTTGCAATGTTCTCAAGGCTGCATCTTTAAAGGCTGTGGTCAAGAAAAGAAGCCTTTTTGTTTATCAAGCATAGAAAGAGAAGGCTGGACTTTGCTCTCCAGTACAAGAACCGGACTGTGGAGGACTGGACCAAAGTTATTTGGTTAGATGAGACAAAAATCAACAGGATTGGGTCAAATGGAAGGATGTATGTGTGGAAAAAGAGGGATGAGCCTTTACAGGACAAAGAGGTCCAGGGAAGAGTGAAGTTTGGAAAAGGTTCCTTGATGGTTTGGAAATGCATGGGCTGGAATGGAGTTGGGATACCTGCAGAGGTGGAGGGGAGGATGGATGCTGAGCAGTATGTGTCCATTCTAGAGGACAATCTGCTTCCCAGCATGGAGAATTCTGGGATTTCTGAGGAGAGCATTATCTTTCAACAGGATATTGACCCTAAAGACTCCTCCAAAAGGGCTCAAAACTGGTTCAGATCTCAAGTGGACTGCTCTAGAGAAGTCTTGGATGCAATCCATCTAGTAGAGAGACCAGATTCAGAGAGAACAAGAATGTTGACTCTAATAGGGGTAGGAATGAACTTCATGGTGTGGTGAGGTCAATTGAAGTGGGACACATGGTATTTATATTGCTTGGAATTATGTTATTTACATAATTACACAGCTTTGTAACATAGCAACCATCAATAGCTGTCAAATGCCTATGTTACATATAATATAATGATTCCCAAATGTAGGGTCAAATAAGTGTCCCAATGACATGTCATTTTGAAATGACTGCCATTCCATCAGGTCTTATCCAACTCTCTTGACCTTTGCATCCATAGCAAGCCAAGGGTAGGTACTTCATTTGATATACTCATATGTTAGGGCCCAGATTAGGAGGTGTTGGGGAATATTGACTTTAGTGGAAAACATGCAAACATTGGGACACTTTTTTGAGCCACTGTATGGCACCGGTTTGCTAATTTTCCATGTTCACTGCGACATCAATGATGTACCGGAGCTTGAGCGTTGCCCCATTTCCCACACACTCCTTCTTGCATTCCTATCCAGCTGCGTGGGAGCATACTCTGGTTCAGCAATTGCCAACTATGCCACAGGCATTCATGCCTGGCACCTCCTGCACGGTCATCCATGGCAGGTGAACCAAAATGAGCTCAAACTCACCCTACAAGGTGTGACGCACCTCACGCCGTGCACTTCCAAATGCCCCAAATGCCCCCCCATGACCATAGACAATATCAAGGCCATCCAGGCCTTTCTAAATCTAGACGATCCATGTGACGCTGCGATCTACACTTGCATGGTTGTTGTTTTCTACAGTGTAGTGCGCCTGGGCGAATTCACCGTCTCAGCTATCACCAAATTCAACCCCACCAAGCACATCACTTGTCGGAACATCTCTTTTCTGCAGGACCAGCATGGACTGCCAGTCATCAAATTTGCGCTACCTGTCACCAAATGTGCACCAAATGGTGAAGACGTACAATGTGTGCTGCAAAAAGGCTGCTTCTCAGATCCCAAAGCAGCTCTCAAGAGACATTTCCAAATCAATCCCACCCCATCCAATGCCCATCTTTTTGCCTGGAAACACCCAAAGAGCGGACTTTGCCCTCTTTCCAAGACCCATTTCATTTCCAGGATAACATCCATTACCAGACACTGCAGTCTCACAGATCTAAAAGGCCACAGTTTATGCATAGGTGAAACCTTATTTTATCTACTCAAAGGTGTTCTGTTTGACGTCGTCAAAGTAATGGGCAGATGGGCTGGCGAAGCCTTCACTCTTTACTATTGAGAATCTATGATTCAATAATTATTATCTTATCTTGTCTGGGTTGCTCTTCATGATTACTAATATATTCTAGACCCATGACGTCACAAGTTCTAGACCTTTATGACATAACAATGACACCATTTCTATTCTTATCCAGATGGTGTCATATGATGTGATTATTACGTCATTATGGCTAATAGCCAATGGCCTTTATCTCTCACTGCTGCGCATTGCACCATTCATTCTCACGATTATTTCACAATTGTACCACCTTCTCTATTTAGAAGGATACCACAATAGATACAAACAGTAGCTAGACACTACTTAAACCCAAGTACTTTCATACTCAGAATCTAAGCTCTTCTCTCCTACCACCAAGTGAATAGCTACTCAAGCAACAGTCCTTCATACTGTGAAGTACCTAAGTGAGTATTCTCCTCACTGGTTCACCCTTCACTGTTGTCTCTGCACCCAAGGAGAATTTGCACTCTCCTTATTTACCTCCGTCATCACGCTTTGGTACTTGCACCTTTCCTCCAAGTGAACCAACCAGTGTTAGAAACTTTCAATCAAATCGCAATGCCACCAGTATGGTAATGTGAGTCGCCCTGCTCCTACTGTAAAGAATGGGTCTCAAGCTTTGCTTTCTGTGTTGACATGGCTCCTAATCTCCGGGATCACAGCTCACCTAGATCCATTCACAGATCAGGGCCAGCCTTGCACCAGAATTTGGAAAATCCGACAGTTTTCACCCAAGCGCACAAGATCATATCAGTTTCCTTCTCAACCGTTCGCAGCATGCTGTCCTACCATACTCAGTTTTGTTTGTATCTAGCCACTATTCAGTGCCCCCCCTTTTTCTCCCTGCTTCACACAGAGCAAAGCATTATCACGCAGATGTGCACCTCATGGCTTGTCTATGTTAGATCTGGGTGGAGTCTGAATCCAGCAGTATGACAATCGTGGCAATTCGTGACCGCCCATTTGAGGTAGGTGCTGGTCATGGTGTAGCTAGGGATAGTATGGCTGATATGATATGCACAATACACGCAGGGACAGAATCTCCGGTCACTCCCAGTCGCTATCCTCCTCCTCCTCCTCCCCATTCTTTTCATCCTTCTCCTTCTCCTCCTCAGCCTTCTCAGCCTTCTCAGCCTCCTCCTCCTCCTCCTCCTCCTCTTCCTCCTCCTCATCTGCTTCAACCACTCCTACACTGCTGACATTTCCAGAAACAACCTCATAGCTCCCCTCACTGCTTTCCCTAGGACTGTGTGCGTGCGAAGACGGCAACGACAAGACATCCGACATAGATGTCGTCCTAGGAGGAGCGAGCGTGTGCTCTGATGACTCCAGTGGCCCGGCAGAAGTTGGGGCTTCCTTCGCGTCAACAGACTCGTCTTCGTCGTCCTCCCAACTAAAGTCATCTTCATTCACCGCAGTCGCTTTTTCGAGAGTTTAACAACCTCCCGTCTGATCTTGTAAAGTAAACAAAAGGCTTACCTTGTAGTAGTGCTTTCCGCCTGTTTTCCTCCGCCTCGATCTGGTGCACTCGGAAGAAGTACCTGACCCAGAAGATTTCTTCGGGCATGGATGATGGTACTGGCGGCGGGAATGAGGTAGTCAGTATGCTAGAAATGAACGAAATCATACCAAGCGCATCGAAGTTGGCTTGCAATGCCGCTCCATCCGAGGGATCCGACAGTGCCTCAGCGATGCGTTCTCCCCACACCTTTGTACCAAATCCTTCCCCGCTCGCTTCACTTGCATCTGCCCAAGCCAGATAAGCATCCTTGGAGGTATCCACAGCAGGATCGAGCTTGATGATCTCAGAATTACTCTTGAGTTGTTTCAACAACGACTCGGCGCGTGTCGCAACAGCCCGACGTGCATCCTCTGACGGACGCCTAGAAGAAGGTCCAGAATCGACTTCCTTACCCTTGCCTTTGGCTGAATCAGCGGTCGTCGACACATCCGCATTGGCGGCCAACCCGGGCAGCATCCAGATATCTGTACCATCCCAGACGATGGGAGGGTCCGTGGAGCTTCCTTCTGGCGGGATAACTTTGACGGCCTCTCGGAGAACATCCCCAGCCTCTTTCATCGCCTCGCGGAGCAGCGCTTCGCTCTTGTGTACATACTCTTCCGCCTGCGCACGCGTGACACCCTGCACGCGCCGAAGCTCGGCGGAAATCGTGCTCCCTAATTGCGCGAGATCAATATGTTGCGCATTCCTGAGGCTGTCGGGAAGTTGCGCCTGAACGGCAGAGACGATGTTGGGCGGGATCGACGATTGGAGAGACGCAAAAAAGGAGTGCGCGGTGGTGGCGGTTGATGCAGATGACGCGCTTGCCTCGCTGATGGGCTGGGTACTAGCAGGTCGCGTCGTATCCGCGGTCTGCGTGCCCGACGATTCATCGGCATCGCTCTCTTCCTCGCCGTCCTCCGCTTCAGGTGTGCCTAGCTGTGTCTCCGCAGTAGTTAGTCTCCCGATCTCGCGCTGGGCTTGCGAGACAACTTGACCAAAGTCCCGTCGCGCAGAGGCGAGTGCTGCCTCGCTCTATTGGCCCGCGGCCATTCTTAAAGAATGGATGGAGTAGTGGTAGTTTCATGCATACCTGTTTCCTAAACCCTCCCCAGAAGCGCCCTAGCTGTCCAACGACCTGCGAAACCTCTTCGTTGAGGCTTTGCTCGGGCTGTCGTTCACTGGGGGGTGGGGTGCTCGTACCCGTACCCGTTATGCCATACGTATCAAGGAAGTTCATGTTCGTGGTGCTGGGTATTGAGCAATGTCTGTGACGCCCAAATCAGGCAACTCGAAACGCTTAAAGTCTGCAATTCACAGGGATCGTACTACAAAGCATAATCGTACACCAAACTAAACGAACAATAACGCGGAAGCCAATCTGACAATCTAAGCACTAACAGAAATCTTTGAGAGACGAGGGGCAGCATGGTTTCTGAATGAACTCGTCAAATCCACAGGGGTGGCCTTCGGTAACGTGAGCCTTTGGGCGCGACACTTGGCGAGGAAGTCCGTGAACATCTGTACAATCAGGTCAGACGATGTGTGTACCATAAATGGAAAGCACTAACCTCCATGGTATCCAACGGACCGCCTGCACTCTCAGGGTGGAATTGCACACCCCAAACCATTTTACCAGAGTCCGCAGTCGATTTGATGCCCTCGACTGAGGAATCATTGCAGTTGATAAAGAATGGTTCCCATCCTGCTGGGAATGGATCGGTCAATTTGAGCGCGTATTGATGGTTTTGACTGGGACACATCACGATTGAGCAAATCCCGGTATGATAACAAATGACTGGAGTGCCCACCTCGTCACATAAACACGACCAGCTTTGATGGAGCCCGAGGAAGCCAAAGCGAGGACGGGTTGGTTATGTCCACGGTTACCGAAAGTCATACGGTATGCTTCTAGACCAGCGGCCATACCAATGACCTGGTGGCCCATACAGATACCGAAAACAGGCTTGTCCCACTCCTGAAGAGTCTTGCGGAGTTTTAAAGCCGCATCCATGCAGTGCCTGGGGTCACCGGGACCGTTGGTAAGGAACAGGCCGTCAAACTGGTCACGGATGGAGTTGAAATCAAAGTTCCAAGGGAGTACGGTCACTGCTGCATTACGACGAATGAGGGAACGAAGAATGTTCGCCTTAGCACCAAAGTCGAGAACAGCAATTCGGACGTTCCCGTTGGGGTTGAGGTAGTACGGAACTTTTGTGGATACTCGGTCGACAAGGTTCTCAGTAGAGGGATCCCAGTATTGCTCAGGAGTTGGCGCAGGGGCCGAGGCATCTGCACCAATGGCAAGCCGGCCGAGGGTGGTTCCCTGGTCACGCAATAAACGCGTGATTTCGCGAGTATCCACGCCAGTGATACCAGGGACGTTAAAGCGGCGACACCAAGAAGTGAGGGATTCGACTGCAGCGTGGTGAGAAAATTTCTCTGCAACGTCTGCAACTACAACGGCACTGCATTGAATTCCCTCGGATTCCATGACGACACCAACATCCTGCGAGTCAATGGGGGTTTTGTTGTTGGGAACTCCATAATTTCCGATGAGAGGAGTGGTGAAGACAAGGATCTGGCTCTGATAAGAGGGGTCGGTCATGGACTCGGTGTCTGTGATTGGACGTCAGTGGAGCTGATCAGATCTGAAAAGGGAACACTTACAGGACGTGATTGAAGTTGAAAAGACGGTCTCTCCAAAGGTACTTTTTGGCGCTCCAAAAGATCGGCCATGGAAGGATTGACCAGTTTTAAGATGCAAGACGGCAGGTAGAGCGGTATTTGCACCAGCATGGGTAGTAAAGCCACGAGCGAAATGTTGGCTTCGGATCAGAGTGCGGAAAATCATGGCGAGCTATGAACTTTAAAGACTCAGGAGAGAGAAAACAAGATCAGAGATGTAGCTGCAGGACAATCAGGACGGGAAGCGAGCAACGGATGGTGCACATACTCGTCGCGAGTGTTCTGTGTGAATATCATGTACGAGCTGAGAGCTCTAGGCTGGGGATTGATGAGCGGAGGAATTTTGGAGTTAGTGAGGACGGCATTCTTTATAGCCCAAGTCAAAGTTTGCACTTGTTGTCCAACCACGTGACACACCCCCACCGAAAGATACTACACTCAATCCGCCCAGCGACTGATTGGATTGCGGACAGCACACCAAGGTTTTCGAACTCCGCCTACCTCAACTCTGTACCCCACCACGTTGCGCTCGTAGCTTGCCCATGTCAGGTTCTTCAAGTTCTGCCACGCCTGTTCAGTCAGCCGAGTATCCCGCAGCCGATCTATCAAATCTACCAACATCCTCACTCCCAACATCTCCTCCAGACACTCATTCGGATGAAGCCGCCGCTCGAAGAAAGCACACTGCTGAAACACACGCCCGCGTGCGTATGAGATACAAACCATATCAACGTCGTATCGCTCCTTCCCCGCTGGACCTCCGGTTTACTAGCAGGGCTCTTGGAGATACCTCGCACACTGACCTAGGATTCGAAGAGGTTGTAGATGTACGTAATTCCCACTCCGTGGAACCGTGAGATCCAATGGGAAATAGGGCAAGCCCCTGTTCATGCGTGGCTTATCGCATCTATCCGATACGCTGTTTCATAAAGCGTACACTTCCAAAGTCGCGTTCAAAAAGACCATCCTCCATCGGATTGCTCTGTCACAGGCTAATATAGAAGCTCTCGAGAGACGCAACGAATTCCTCCGTGGCCTGGAAGAGGAAGCAACTACCGAGCGGGCGATAAATGACGAAGAGCTGGATTGTATTAGGAACGTTCTGGGAGGTCGAGGAATGCACGAAGCTGACTTCGAAATTGAATTCCAACATGCGGTTTACGAGGACGAAGTTGTGGCCTTTTCGGTTGCTGACATGCAGCTTACCCAGATGGCTGAAACTGGCGGGATCAGGCCCAAACATGACAGTAGTGACATCTCCTCTTGCTCTGGCTCCGGCGAGGGCCTAGAGCACGATCTGATGTACAAACCCGATAATAATTTGGGTGGGAATCTTTCCAGTCACGCTACACGCTCTTATACTGATATGATACTTTTAGACTCTTAGATAGCGCCATTTCATGCTGAATTTCCCGCACACCATGTATTCTTCGCACAAGTACGAATTGATCATTTCCTTGACCTGATTTCGCGCCCCCGACTCTCTCATGGCTGCAAGACATCGACGACGTACGAAACTGCCTCGCTCTACCCCTGGAATGTGCTAGGGGCTCCTCACACCTCTCTGGGGAGGTACCACAAGATCCTTCCATGACAAGCCGCTATTCCACGACGGGCGGTCCGACATGAGCGCAGCCGCCACTGGACGGCCGCACCACAGTGCGCCATCAACCGGCGCTGCTCCAGAGTTCTATGATGAGCGGCTCGGCTTGGGTGCCCCCCCCCCCGATACCACGGTGCACCTCCAGCTGATACCGTTCCACAACTTTATGACGAGCGGTTCGCTCCGGCTGGATACCACGGTAAGCAATCACCCGATGATCGTGCGGCAACCACCTCAGGTCAAACCCTCCCCCTCGTCCGTCCCCCGAGATGGATACTGCCTCTCAGCTGGGTAGTCTGCTGTTTGGATCATCATCTGCCCAATCTATTGGTGGTTCGAGTCGCTGGTTTGGGTCCAGCATGTGGGCCACTCCCGATGTGTATTCATATGAGCTTACAACAACCACTCCGAGTCAGTGGGCCATCCAGACCCATCCATGACTAGTATTTGCTGCACGTGAGCAGGTAGCAAGTGCCAGTGAGCATAGGGATATTCTTGCTACAAATCATGTTGTGACTGTGCGGCCTGTCTGTGGTGAAATGAAGTAGACTGGTGACCAGTCCGTCCTAACTTGAATGAGGCAAAGAGGCAAGCTCGGGCCATCGATAGACGCATCCAACCTGTTCAAACTCGTTATGTACAATGATCCTCACCGTAGGTACCATCGAGTCATGGGGCATCACATCACGACTGACTTGAATTGCGGACAACACACGGTGTTACACTCCAAAGCTTTCAAACTCCGCCTAGCTTTACACCTCACCACCGTAGCTTGCCCATGGATTCTGATTCTTCTGCCACGCCTGTTCAGTCACCCAAATGTCCCGCAGCCGATCTATCAAATCTACCAACATCCTCACTCCCAACATCTCCTCCAGACACTTTAAATTCGAATGAAGACGCTGCCCGAAGGGAACACACCGCTGAAATACAGGCCCCCACGCGTAAGAGACACAAATCATCTAAACGTCATATCTCTCCTCCCCCGTTGGAGCCCCGGTCTACTAGCGGGGCTCTTGGGGATACCTCGTGCACTGACCCAGGATCCGAAGACGTTGTAGAGGTGTGTAATTTCCACTCCGTGGAACTGTGAGATCCGATGGGAAATAGGGCAGGCAAACGTTCATGCGCGGCTTATCGCATCTATCCGATTCGCTGCTTCGTAAAGCGTATATTTCCAAAGTCGCGACCAAAAAGACCATCCTCCATCGGATTGCTCTGTCACAGGCTAATATAGAAGCTCTTAAGAGACGCAACGAATTCTTCCGTGGTCTGAAAGGGGAAGCAACTGCCGAGTTGACGATGAATGACGAAGAACTGGATTGTATTAAGAACGCTCTGGAAGGTCGAGGAATCAACGAAGCTGACATTAAAATAAAAGGCAAAAGCAAACAAAAAAACTACAGTAGTGATTTCCTCTGACCCCGACGTCGGCGGGGGTCTACTTGGAGGACGATCTTGTGTGCAAACCCGACAATAGTTTGGGTGAGAATCCTTCCGGTCACGCTACACGCTCTCATACTGATATGATATTTTTAGACTCTTAGATAGTGCCATTTTGTGTTGTATTTCCCGCACGCCATGTATTCTTCGCACAAGCACGAATTGATCATTTCCCCCCAAACTCTCTCGTGGCTGCAAGACATCGACGACGTACGAAACCACCTCGCACCACCCCCGGAACTGTGCTAGGGGGCTCCTCGCAGCTCTGGCGTACCACAAGATCCAGCCTTCTATGACGAGCCGCTATTCCACGACAAGCGGTCCGGCATGAGCGTAGCCACCACTGGACGGCCGCACCACAGTGCGCCATCAACCGGCGCTGCTCCAGAGTTCTATGATGAGCAGTTCGGCTTGAGTGCATCCCCCCGACACCACGACACCGTTCTGCAACTTTATGACGAGCAGTTCACCCCGGCTGGACGCCACAATATGCAATCACCCGATGATCGTGCGACCACCACCTCAGGTCAGCCCCTCCCCCCACAGAGTGGCCCCATCCGTCCTCCGAGATGGATCCTGCCTCCCAGCCGGGTAGTCTCCTGTTTGGATCGTCATCTGCCCACTCAATTGGTGGTCGCTGGTTCGGGTCCAGCAAGTGCTCCACTCCCGATGTGTATTCATGCGAGCTTACAACAAATCACACCGAGTCAATGGGCTATCCATGACTAGTCATGCAACAATTGGTGAACGGAAGTTCAGGACTTCGTCTTGCCCTCCCTCGCCTAACTGATTAGTGCGCAATGCTCCACATACCGTCAGAAACAAACACGATCAGTATCTCGCGGCGATCTCATTCTTCCGCGAATCGTTCGCCGCTGTGGGTTCACACAGTGAGTCACACGTCCCGGGCCACTGTAGACCGCCGTGAAACTTCACGAGATGATAGCCTGCCGTAATGATATCTTGCCGTCTTTGCTTGTGACAGTCTGGGCCACCGCAGCGACCTGATGGATGGTCACTATACTCAGCACGTTAGCGTCAAAGGGAGCAAGGGCAAACACACGTCGGACACGCTACTGAGCACCGAACGCGTCCTTAGCGCGATGCGGTGATGATTCTTTCAATGGGTGACGGGAGGTGTGACTCACATTGGGGTCAGTTCTTGTCCAACGGTCAGTATCAACGCAGCACCAACTTGTCCACCACGCATCGGTCATTGTCGACGGCGTGCCCACCAACGTAGCAGGGCAATGGAGAGGGTCAACAGACAAGGTGCGTCTTCTCCGCACTATATACACCTTGATATCGTCAACACCCAGAAACGATCATTCAACGACAGGACACGATCTAATCGGTATTACGGATGTTAGTAAAAACGATAAGTATTCGGGAGAGCGACGTGTGATGTATCTGCAGATGAAAACGGGCCAGAATTGTACAAGACGCGTGGTGGACGTGGGGGAACAAATCGAGATACAAGGAAATACTTGAATGATTGTTGCGTTTGTGACGATCGTGTACAAGCTGAGAACCGAGACACTCCGATCCAGCGATTAGCGATAACCTTTAGGACCTAGACAAGCGAATCTTCTTCTTTGTCTTCAGCGCAGACCCCGCCCTTCGTCCTTTGGGGATATGTTCTGACCCATTAGCCTCATCCGCATCGGAAGAGGATGAGGACGAAGAATCATCGTCAGCAGGACGTTTCTTTGCCTTCCCGTTAGCTACGGATTTGTTGGCAGGCGTGGGTAGACTGGGAGAAAAGAGCGCCGCGTGGGAAGCCAATTGGGACAACGGTCGATACCCAGCAGACATTCTAGCCATTTTCTTGACCACCTTTGGCTCCTCTTCCGAATCTGTCGCCTCCTCCCCCTCTTTCCCATTTGGAAGCGCGGTTGGCGCCGGATTGGTTCGGTTCTGGGAATGTGGGAGGGGTAAGAGACTTGATATCCGCGCTTTCCCTCCCCAGCTTTCTGCCTGACTAGAAGTAGCGGGCTTGCGGGTTCGGCCCTTTTTCCCCTTGTTGTTCAGATGTCCATGGATAGGAGTGTAGTCTGCTTGGGGACTGCTGGACAACAACTCGTCGAGGAGCACCGATGGTTCGTCCTGCTGTAGAGAAGGTGACGACGGCTCTGCGAGCGTTTCCCACGCGACCAGCGATGGGGTGGGAGCGATGCGCGCCAGACTCTGCGAAGCGTCTGGTCGTTCCTCAGACCGTTTTGCGGGTGTTTTGGTTGCTTTACCAGACCGAGCTCCAGCTTTGGCCTTATGATTCATCAGCACCACAGCTACGGGCGTGCTTGTAGATGGTGGAAGTGAGCTAAACCGGGGACTCTTCCGTGTTGGCGCCGGCTCTTGACTAGCTGGCGTCTCCATGATCTTTCTCCCCGACCTTCCCTTGGCTGCTATGGGGGTCGCTTCGTCCATGGCCACTGTGGCCAGCTGTTCGAGAAGGACAGGACGGTCAGCCTCGTCAACTGGAATTCGGCCACTACGTGTCTTGATCCGTTTCGACACTCCCGGCGTTGGACCCGATTGAGTGACGCTGGTGAACAAGGATCCAATGTCTTCGGAAGGTGCTTCAATGGGATCGGCGTTCGACGAGCGTGGAGCAGTTGGAGATTCCAAGTCATCTGCAGGTTCTATCGGATCGGCCCCAACCTCCTTAGGGACCTCGGAGGCTACTGGTATGTTGCCATCTCGATTGGGAATAAGGTCAACTTCTGTCTGCCCGGACTCTTGTGGTTCGTTGCTGGAAGCAGGAGATGCGGGCTGCTCTTCAACAGTAGCAGCAGCACCTTTTTCTCCAATCGACTCGTCCACGGCCACGCGATCCTCGGATCCCACATGGGTCTCCTCACTGCTGTCATCATCCTGTCCCTGCAGAACAGGAGGATCGACAGAATATCTCGAGACAACATCGCCGCCCTGGTGTTCAGCGGATTCTTCTACGGGCTTGTTGGAGGCTTGGAAACCGGGTGCTCGGTTATTTGGAGTGTCTTCAGCTGAACATGAAGGTGAAGGCGACCTAGACTCTTCTTCCTCGCTCTTGGAGTCGGAAGAACGTGTGATGTGCCTAGACGACCAACGCCTCGATTGACCAGTCTCTTCGTCTGGGTCTTCTTCCAGTTGGGCTTCGTCCTCTTCGTCTTCGTCCTCGTCCTCATCTTCATCCCCAACAATGCGGTCGAGCAAGTGCAAGACACTCTGCCCTTTTGACGCTGGACCACGAATGACAGCCTCCAGATCAACATTAGACAGCGAAGGCCGCTTGTCCGGCGCTTTCTGTCTCCGGGGAGCCGATAAGTCTTGGTGTTCGACCCCTCCCTCTAACATGTCATCAGAGCTTTCCGAGCTACTCCCTTCGTCTCTGCTTTCCACTGTTACTTCAGACAGGTAGGAATTGGTAGGAATATTTGGAGTTCTGGGGAGAGAAGGGCTGGGCGGTGGCGAGGCCACTCGCGATTGGACGTCATTAGTTGGCACGGTATCGAACGATGGCTCGGACGTGACTGACACAGGGGTAATGTCAGGATTGGGATAGAGGACACAGTAAAATGTTAACCTTTTGAATCGCGAAGGAGACCCTCTAGTTGTTTGATTAGTGATTGCTGGTCACCCATGTTCGTTCTCTGAAGCTCCTCCAGTCGTTCTCGAATAGCATCGGGACCTTTCAGAACAGTGGGACAACAATAGCGTATGTGGAAGGGTTCTTCCATGCAAATAGGACACGGTGGGCCATTCAGATCCAGAGTCTGCTGAAGTGGTGTGGGTACGTTCGATGTTCCGCTAACAGGGGCATCCAACACAGTCATAAGTTCCGCAGGTAATGCACTAGAAGGTGCAGAAGACTTTTCGGTGACTCTCTTTACGGGGTTTGGCTGAGCAGGAGGTTCAGGCGGTATAGTCTCACTTGCTTTAGACAGGTAACCAGACAAAATCGCTGCTGCTACTTCGGACAGGACATTCGTACTTGCACTCGTCCGAGGGATAGCTATGCTAACGTTCATGAGTCTCTAATGCTTCACAGTCAAAAACTACTCACAGGCACAAACTGTTCCTCTGGGGGGCCTTGTCTTACGAACTTTTCCGGCGTTATTGGCAATCGCAATCAAGTGGGATAGGCTTACTCTTTGATGTACCATCCTCCGCACCTGACCCTGTAGGTTTTGCTGCCGCTGGGATCCAATGAGTATATATCTAACCTTTGAACTGCCACCTTCACCTGGTTGGGGAGAAGCCTCGTTTACCGGAATGCTTGGTTGGCTAACTGGTTGGTCGGAACCTACATTATTGGGGAAAGTGAGAGCGTGAATTACTGAACCCTAGCAAATGTTGATCAGGATAATCACCATCTTGGTCGATAGCTATGGAATATCGAATCAGTGTCACGCTGCAGTAACCAGGACATTGAGGTGGAACTTACGCGCGGAAGACTTCCGGCCGGGACTGACATCTTTTTTCTGTTTCCTCTGCTTCTTCGCTGGTGGCTCGGATGTTTCATCGTCCTTTGGCACCGCCTACAAGGTAATTATGTGAGCAGACGTATCTGTGTGAGACAAAAACCCCACCTTGCTCAATGCCATGGATCTCTTCGGTTTGGGTTTTGGTGCACCAGAAGGTTTCGTTGCGGGACTCTCGACAACTTCGGTGGTTTCAACATCCTTCGTCTTCGTAGGCTCTTTCTTTCGCTTTTTCGGAAGGGACACTTCTTCGCCTACTGCCTTTGAAGCAGCAGGAGACTCTGCAGTCTTTGTAGACGCAACGGGGCTAGCAGCGGCAGGCGTCGTCGGTGCGTGTTGCTCTGCAAGTTTGTCAGAACCTACGAGAGCATCACCAAATGACACCTTGCGCTTCCGCGCCGAAGATTCTGCTCTTTTTGGTGTTGTGGTAGAAGCTTCCACGGTGCGGGCGACTTTAAGAGGCGCACGGGGCTGATCAGATGCCGCTACGCCAGCCGGATCCCTGGAAGACGATGCCAACAAGGTCGTGGTTGGCTCACTGACTGACGGCTTCCCTGGGGGCTGCTGAGATAATCGCCACTTGAGAATGCCACCAAGATTCGAGGTGAGTTGACTCACAGGCAACACAATGGAACCCTGAGGCCGGCCCACTGTGACTTGGATGTCCACAGATACGCAAGACCTCAAAAGGACGCGAAAGGCCTGAAAATCACCGTCTGTGCATGAAAACACCTGGATTGAGCATGTTCCTAACCCTATTTGGTAAACTATTTTTCACTTACCATCTTCGAGATCAAGGAGCGCGCCAGAGCCAATCATCTGCTTGAGTGACACGGTGGACTCAGGTCCTAGGCCAAGTTTCCGCCGGACAACATCCTTGACCTCCTCGAGGGAACGTTCTACGTGCAGGGGAGGTTGAACGAGTTTAACAATCGTGGCAAGAGGTAGGATTACCATTAAACAATCTGGCAAACGTTCTGTTTCCAGCGTGATAGACGATTCTGACAGGGTCTTTGGATGAATGCTCGGAGGACTGACTGCTCTTAGACATGGTGAACGAGCGCTGACCCCAACAACGTGCAACTTGGGCTCTGGATGAGGAAGGCAATTACGTAATAAACGATTCGGAGGCGTGGGATCTGTCTTTGTAACAACGCACAACAATGTTCTTGAGAGTCAAACTACATTTGTACAAGAAATATGACGGTACACATGATGGTGAGGATGCCACTGATCAACTGCCATTATTTTTTCTCTTTCTGTGCAGCTTTGAGTGACTCGGGATACAAGCAGATCATGGATGGATCAGGAGGACCAGATCTGCCCTCGTCTTGGGCCCGAGCACGCGCCGCTTGTTCAGCTTTCTCCTTTTTAGCCTTTTCTTCAGCGGCAGCTTGAAGCATCTGGGGATACAGGCAGATCATGGATGGATCAGGAGGACCCCCTCCACTGGATCCGCTTCCTATAATGTCAGTGAGCATGACGTTTAGGAAGACAGAGGATATGAACTCGCCGGATGACATTGTGCTTTGGAAGTGTGCAGGTATGGTAGCAGTGAAAGATCGCCGCAGTGCGATTCTGAGCGAGAGGGACTCCAATGCGGAGCTTATATCTGGTGGACGTGTCTGACAAAGATATATGGCTCCTCCCGGTAGCTACATACCGGAAGGATCTGCCAGCTTCCATCATGTGCATGAAATGGACTTGTTTGTCTGCGCCGGACCATCGTTGGCCTCATTCAATTCGCACCGAGAGGATGACCTCCGTGTCGGGCCCAGCGTGGGCCCGACAGACAGCGAGTCGAGTCGACATCGGCATAACTGTCTCATATGATCGCTCGCGAACTTCTGCAATGCTGACTTTGAGACAGAAACCCCCGGTCCCAATCGATGTCCTCGACTCTAGTATTAAAGAATCTGTGACGATTGACGATGTCCTGACATTTTCTTCCGAACTTGAAATGGTCGGGCCCCCGGCCCGGCCCGGCTAGGGTATATCATGGGTGTATCCGGATAAAACCCGGGTCATACCCGTGGGTTCGACACTCCTGGGCCAGTTACCCATACAGTACCCGACCCGGGTGGGCCAGGTTGCTGGTCAACCCACGGATATTGGTTGGTGTCCGGATATGACCCTAATCTGGTGACCAGACCGTTTATGAGGCAAACCGTCGATAGACGATAACCCACGGGTGACGTGGGTTAAGGATGGGTTACCCGGGTCAACGACTCAACCCGACGTATCTACCATATAATCCCTGCTTTTGATCTTTCCCAGCGGGTTCGGCCGTAGGAACATCTGAGCAGGGATGATACAATGAGTTCAGCAAATCTGGAGGCGGTTCGTTCGTTAACCAAGTATCACAGGGCATCTAACGAAGTGATACACATATAAACACCCACTATCCTACCGCTATCAACACCCAAGACACGAAACACGTATGAAGAAGAATAAAGGTCAAATTGTTGGGAGTGCTCTATTATTAAGGTGTGAAAGTCCACAATCCGATGCAAAAAGACAAATTCGAGAAAAACAAGTATCAAAAGACTCAATCTCCGGAAACGTCACCAAAGCTCTTACGAGGTTGCGATCGCTTACAGTTCCTGAGGGAAAACGTAAGCTCAACGTCGAACAAGACAGCATGGGAGAGACGTACGATCATGTTGAGGTTTCCGGACAATAGGCCTAGATCACTTGAATTAGCAAAGACAGAAGTGGGACGGACACAAAAGTACGTACGGTTCTCCAAAATACAACCGTCAGGGATGTCAATCCGCTGGCCCTCATTGGCGACAATAATGACAGTCCCCCTCAATGTGACATTCCTTCCAAAGGAGAC
The DNA here is from genome assembly GCA_038090935.1 of Hortiboletus campestris. Classification (NCBI taxonomy): domain Eukaryota; kingdom Fungi; phylum Basidiomycota; class Agaricomycetes; order Boletales; family Boletaceae; genus Hortiboletus; species Hortiboletus campestris. The sequence goes on from JBBPNN010000260.1 coordinate 17,268, forward strand.
ATCTCCAGTGACCGTAAGATGGTCGAGCTCAATGATCTTGGGAATCTTCTTGAACCGCTTCTGGAATTGCTGGATCTTCTTGAAGTGGTCACCAAGCTTGATCACAGGAGTGGTCTCAAACATTCGGCTTTCGTTCAGGACGAGCCGACCATGTTGCAGAGAGTATATGTCACTCTTGATGAGAAGCAAGTCGGAGCAGGACTTGACAGGAAGGAAACGAGAACGAGGAACGTTGATACCGTGACCATTCTTGAAGTGCTTAATGGCAGCACCAGCGGCGGTCTCAAGCTGTGCTCCCAGTTCAACAGCGAACATATACCTGTCGCTCATCGAATACATACCTGGACGACAGCCTGACCGTCATCGTTGACCTTGGGGTTGATGATGATCTCCAGTTCCATGCCCTCAGACACCATGATTCTCTTCAGGGCTGCGACACAGTCAATGACCACCGAGGAGATGGAATCCGTAATGCTCACCCTTGAGGTTGATCCACAAGTTGTTGGTGTTGAAGATCTTGAACTTGCGGACTGACTTGAAGTCCTCGGCGTGTTCTGAAGGAACCTGAGCAATTTCAAGGAGACGGACAGAGCCCTCATAGTCAATGAGGGTTCCACCCTTGATGTCAGCTTTGGTCTTGTCAGTGACTTCCATCAAGAACTCGGCGTTAGTCTCAATCATGTGTTGCAATATTTTCTCGTCGACACTAAAATCCCTGGGTGAGCACGAATGAGGGACAGTAGCCATCGGCGAAACATACACGGCACCCAAGTTATCAGAGTTGGACACGAAAAGGTACTCCTTGCCTTCGGCGAGGAGCTGGTCCAGAACGCCAGAGTGGAAGAGTGCATTGTAGACGTCACCGTGACCAGGAGGGTACCAGTGCTTCTTGTCGTCATCTGCACGTTTGGGGCAGGGGAGGAGGGTCTCTTTGAAAATGCGCGGGTACCGCGACTGGTTGAATGTCGTAATGCGGACTTGCTGGTTGGCATACTTTTTGATGATACGCAAAGTGTCCTCATGTGTGTTGAACGAGGTCATCAGGATGAGCGGGACATCGACACGGCTGGTGGTATTGAGGTGTTCGATCTGACGGACGGTCAAATCGAGGAATGTCATGTCATCCTTGACCTCGAGAGCACTCTTTGCACCAGTCATACCTGGGAGTTGGGCGGAAGTCAGGACGGTCAACGATCATGCGGGAGAGGACCTACCCATGGAGGTACCGAGACCACCATTGACCTTGAGGACTGCAAGCTTGTTGAGATTGGTCTGATCTTTGGGTGCAGTCAACGTGTCGTAGGGGACGATCTTGTCCTCGGCAGGAGATTTGATGCGATCCCAGTCACTAAAAAGGACCGTGGACATAAGGACATTTGGGCTGTAAAGCGAAAAAGGAAATACTGACAGATCGACACTCTTTGCACGCTCCGAGAGATACCGGGTGAAGAGATAGAAAAAGGCTTGCATCTCGGTATCGAATGCCTGCGACGCTCAGATCGTCAGGTGGGTGAGCGGCGAGTGGGTGGGGCACACCTTCTTGGTAGCGGAATCCTCGACGGTGCCAACGAGACGACTGATCTCGTTGCGCATGGCCTTGGCGGCGACACCGGTAGTGGCGGTCTTGAAGTCGATGTGACTGCTACCGCGAACGCGGGCATGGAAGGAATCGGCGCGTGGGGCTAGAGTAGACATTGTGCTGGAAGAAAGTCTAGGTGATGGACGATAAGGATGGGAGAGGAGGAGACGTACGGAGAGTTTGGTATGTGAACGGGTTGTGTCGTATTTGTAGAGAGGATTTGAGGGTCAGAAGCGGCTCGGATGAGGGTATTTTTCGGTTTGTGGTGACGCTTTAGATACTCTAAGCTGAGATCGATATGGTTGTGGAGCGTCGCGGACAAGTCCGAACCCAGGCCCTGCGCTTCCTCTGGGATGGTGTGGTCGCAAACAGAGCTTTGCTCGGTTATACTAGGCCAACAGTCGAGAGCGTAGTAGCGGGCGAGGGGCGAGGGCGGGGATACAAGACGCGGGGGTGACTGTCTGAGGTGGGTGAGTGGGTAGCTGGGGCGACGGAGGGGATTATAACCGTTCAGGTGGGTCGGCTGGCAAGACGAACGTGCCTGCATAAAATCGAGAAAAGGTCTCCCTCTGACTGGAATCCCTAGGTTGTGGTGACAACGTTGCCGTCCAGGTCCATTTTGCTTTTATAAACGATTACGCTCAACTTTCTGGCCGCCTTGTACATATCGGGGGTTCGAATGCTAATGGCAGCGTGTCAGTTCGTCCCAGGATTCGCTCGGTACATTTGCGGTGCGTGTCCTCTCCATATGGCTGCGGTGCCTGCGCCGCATCCAACCTCTTCGCCGCTTCTCTCCTTCTCGCACGAATGCACCCGAACCCATCCGATATCCTTATCTCTTCATTTACATATATGCAGCATCCTGAGATTAGTACCCTCACTACGCCTCTAGCGGCGACACAATATGTTGTCGAGCCGACTCGTGTCCTGCAGGGGGTCGTAAGCGCCTTTCGCGAGCTCCACTTAAGACGCTCAATACAGTTTGGTGTCATAGCACTGCGTGGAAGCCACGAGGCCCCATATCAGGATGATGCCATGACCTCCGTCAGCCTATCTGCTTCCATCCATTTGCGCCGCGTATCAAACTTGGACACGCAACACCCCTTCAAATCCTAGTGGCGCAATCTCCTCTTGTCCACCCAACATCAGAACCCTGCTATCCTCATCTATGTAGGTAACCATCCCCGAGGGGGATTCAGGACCCATCCCATTTGCGATGCACAACTCGATCTGGATATGTCTACTCGTGAGGTTACCGTTCACGATATCATCTCGTATCCACTATGACGTCTGTTGGGCGTGTTATCGCCCTTCCACGACGAACTCGGACCCCAATCGACGGGCGCTCTCTTTCTTGAATAGATTGATTGATCGAGGCGTCGATGATCGGGGATATTCAACCGGGCCAGGTTGACTGCTGACTGTCTTGTCGGAGTCCCGTGCCCGCTACGCCAAGTGAACTTGTGCCTCCGTAATCCGGCCTGTGGGGTTATTGGTTCCGTGCATACCGGAACATCTCTGTCTATTAATATCTGCGGCAGCCCTCTGCGACACAAAATGCTTGTCTGCTGCAATGTCAACAATGTCCAAAGGATGTCCCACAGGTGCATTCGATACCCGTGCTGCGTTCGTAGCTGCACAACTTAGAGGAACCTTGAGCGGGTTCTTTGGGGGGAGCGCTCCCCTGTGCCTGTATATTCCTCACACAGTGACGTTGACAATGTGTTGCAACCTGTAATCTTGCATAATTTATTCAGGGGGTTACGGCCCAGGTACCTGTATTCGAGTATGGATGTACATGTTGAATACTGGTTTTCCGTACTCGCCTTCGACCCTTGCTCTAGATTCTTCAGATCAGTTGAATTCAAAGGTACCCGAAAAATCAACTGTTGATTCAGACTCGGTCGGTGATTGGCTCCTGTGGACTGAGCGTTTCATCTAACCCCTGGTTACATTTTTCAGCCTCGGAGGAGGCGGAGACCAGAATTGAGCCGCCTATTCCGTGTCAGGTCGATCATTGGCCGTTGAGCCGGCGATATGCGAACCAGTGCTGAGGTTAGGAACCGCGTCTGCAAGGTACCACAAGATCACTATGGAAAGGAAAGACATATATTGAATATGAGATCGCAACAGAATATAAATACGAAACGACCGTGAGGTAGACCATATACAGAGAGCAAACCCGACAAATCCTGCCAGTGTCCAGAATAGAGAGCGAATGCGAGTGATCATATCCTTTTCTTTGAAGATGTCCACGATACAGGTAGCCCCTCCTCTCAAGCACCATCTGACGTGTTCATTCCCGATGCTACCACTGCATAACCCATAACGAAATCCCTAAAAACATGAGGATAGGTGGCCACGCTACCATCCCCGCGTCCCGCAGCAATCCGACGAACACCCCCACGTCGCGCTGAGGCATTCGATGATCGGCCTTCGAACGCCAATTTCCAAATGGGTTAGGAAGGGTGACGCGGCGACGATGGCCACCGAGAGTGAATGCCCATGTCCAGGGTGACGAGTAAAATCGACCGCGCAGGGGTGTGTAGTGTTCTCGTGATTTATTTACGGGTGGTGGAAGGAAGGAATCGGCATCGTTAGTGTGCGACGAGTTGTCCCGGGGCAATTCGTGTAACGCCTCGGGAGTGTCTTGACGACTGTACTTTCTGCCCCACGTTTGATACCCAGTGCTTCCGTTCACGCGAACGATGTTGAAGGCGAGAAGGACAAGAAGAGTCAGTAATACGAGTGGAATATAGATATAAAAGTATATTCCCAATTGGTCTGGCATTAAGCAAGGGGCGTGCAAAGGAGGGGGTATTGGCGTTTGCGTGATGTGATCTGAGGAGGGTATTGTTGAAATTAGTGATAGTAGTTGAAAGCCTGGCCGGCGGATTCCCATTGCCATGGAGATCGACTTGACGGTGACTTCTTGAACCTTTTCGTCAGATGAGGCGATAGTGTGTTCATATTCACAGTAGTCATGGTCATCACCACTGCTGGGCAGTCAGAGGTACGTTCCGTGCATGAACTATTAACAAACCTCATAATGAGAGATGGCTTGAGGGATTGAAGCAAGAACTCCGTTGCGTCGTCCAAGAGCGTATTTTGGTAACCAAACCCATAACCTTGCCGTATCGTCCCTTTCTCACGCAAGGGACCACAGGATGCATCTGAAGGACGAGAAAGAGGGATGTGCGTAAACAAGATGACGGGACCTGGAAAACCAGCCGACGCAGTCTGCTTCACAAACTCTACTGGGCCATGGGGAATAGCAGGCCAACTATCAAATGTGTGTCCACGATCAGCACGCACAAAGTCTTCTTCGACGAAGGCAGGAGCATCAATGAACACGAGGGTATGGTTCCCAATGGTACGGCGATAATTCCGAGGACCGAAGTGGGAGATGTAACGCGTATCAGCCTCAAGAGAGAATGGGGGCAAATTGCCAAGGCTAGAAGAGTGGCGGGATGAGATGCTGCATACTCTACAGAGAGAGAAGAGACGAACCCCACATCATGATTACCTGGTAGGTAATAAACCGGCAGTGGTGACTCCCCCACGTTGAAGATACTCATATATCGCGCAAAATAGGCCTCGTATCTGGGGAGAAACCGGCCTTAATTCATACATGAAGGCACGCTTTGACGTGGTATGATCGAAGCACGTACTCGGTAGTCGACATGGATAAACGACCGCTGTCCATCATGTCGCCTGGAGTCTCTTCAGTTTGCAGCACGATGTATTGGACTACCAAGGCATACCGAGAACCACTACAGCATGAGGCCGGAGACGATGGAATGCAGAATTCCAGTTCTTTCGAAGATTGAGGTCAACGAGGTTCTGACCCAGTGTGGAGAGAAGTGGCCAACGACCAGGATAGGAATGACGGTCGATTATTTGTGGGTCCGCTATCACGAGTATCCGCACGATACGTGAATCAGGGGTGTGAGGCTGAGAAGGCAGGTTGTCAGTGTTCATCGGCATGGTTCGAGCATAAAGAAGCACGAACACACCTGTTCTGTATCTGGCCAACGACAGTCATGCAGGGCAAAGCGGAACGTGCCAAGCTCCAGCCAGACGACTGCAAGGATCCACACGGCGCGAAGGCCGTTGCGGAGTAGACCGTGATCTGAGTTCGAGGACATGGGCCAGCGGAAAAAGAGTGTTGTTGAGGCTGTTGTCCGCCGTGTACGCGGGCTCGGGTGAAGCCGACGAACGCCCCGCATCCAAAATAGGTGAGTGACTCACTCTGGGACCTTGCCCTGGCACCTGTCCACCGCTGGTCGGGGTCTACGATGTTACCGCGATCCGCTGGCCATGCATTCTGGAACATTCGAGATCCCTGGTAGGTTCGGTCTCAGCCTATCCTCGTTTGGGCCTCAACGACATACTTGATGTCGATGATCAGGTGCTGATCTTGAAGTGCGTATGATCCGAATTAAAAATCCCTGAACCTTGCTTGGTGGGTCGTCAGCTGAGCCATCTGCAGCGGAGTCGAAATGTCCAGCAAATGGACTTCTGGATTGTTGCGGCATCCCTCCGAGCATTTGTATGTCATCAGAACGAAGCATGTATAAATGAACTCCTTATCCTTTTTGCGATTGCCGTCAACAACTTCCCCTATAAATTCCAGGCGAACCCATTCTCTCCCCGGTTCCTCTGTTCTTTCTTCTCCTTGCATCGGAATGACCGTCTCGTACGCTCATGCCAACAGCGACGATCAGGTGCCTTTGCTCTGCGATGCCAGCGACGGGAACGAACCCAAGAAACGAACACCTCTGCCAAAAGTCCAGATCTGTGTTCTTCTTCTCTCAGTCTTGATCGAACCCATTGCAGCACAATCTATATATCCATTCATTAATCAAGTAAGTTTGTGTTGTCGCCCTCGAGTCTCATGCTCACTCCACTTGATCCAGCTCGTTCGTGAAATCAACATCACAGGCGGCGACGAGACAAAAGTTGGTGAGTACTACTCGCTTTCCCATTGTTAATCCATGTCGTTGAGATGCTGTCATCCAGGATACTATGCGGGAATTATTGTATGTAAAAAGAACGCTAGTCTTCGCCCGCTATTAGCTCACTCACTGATATCCGATGTCAGGAGTCGCTCTTCTTTGCTACACAAGCCATGACTGTCCTCCAATGGAGCCGAGCGTCTGACCACATCGGTCGCAAACCCGTACTTCTATTAGGTGTATTCGGTCTTTCTATTTCAATGCTCTGCTTCGGTCTATCACGTACTTTTACTGGATTGGTGCTAAGGTATGCCCTTTAAATCCACTTGGGCGTCCGGATCTCAAACCTATTTCTCACCTGCTCAGCCGCTGTATCACCGGTGCTCTGAACGGCAACATCGGTGTCATGAAGAGCATGTTAGGGGAACTGACGGACTCGACAAACATGGCTCAGGGGTTCGCCTTTTTACCTATAGCTTGGTCATTGGGCATGACGCTTGGGTGAGTATGATGACCGTGTCCTTTTCATGTGCATTTGAGCTAACCATTCGCAGACCAGTCATCGGCGGGATACTTTCACGGCCACAAGATAACTTTCCTCGTCTCTTCAACGATCCATTCTGGGGGAAATTCCCATATTTCTTACCATGTGGTGTCACTGCGGCTTTCTCATTGCTGACTTTTGGGGCCGTTCTAGTTTTTCTCAGAGAAGTGAGTGGTTTGGGCACGCTGATATCCAAGTCTGTAGTTAACAACTACCAAGACTCTGCCCCCTGGCACCAGACCAGAGAAACTCGATTCTTCCGTTGATAGGGAGGTTGGTGGCCATGAAATTAGCTATGGTACGATTGATCAGCAGCAAGAATCACCCTCGCCGCCCTTAGATTTGCCGATGCCTCTTTCCAAGCTTCTCAACGGACCCAGAGTATTGCGCATAGCAAATTATGGAGTGATTGCCGCCCTCGAGATAGCGGTGTACGCACTCCAACCACTTTTCTTCTCTACACCAATCGAGTACGGAGGCTTAGGGTTCACGCCAATGATGATCGGATTCTGGATGGCTTGCCTTGGCATTTTTAATGGTCTCTTGCAGGCCATTTGCTTTGCCCCACTCACAGATAGATTGGGGACTAAAACATTATTCCGCATTGGTCACTTGTGCTTCATCCCGCTTTTCACTCTCTTCCCAATCATCAACTGGATTGCTAAACAGTGGGGAGTCAACTGGCTCGTCTGGGTTGCACTCGTCTGTCAACTCGCGCTAACAATCATTATAGACATGTCTTTCAGTGCGTCTCTTTTTCCTTTGGGATGACCATGCCCCAACTGATGTTGCGATCGTAGGCTGCATTCTAATGTACATTACGGCTGCTGCCCCGAATCGACGATGTCTTGGTGCGCTCAACGGTGTTGCACAGACCACTGCATCTATCGTTCGTGCTATTGGTCCTGTATCAGCGACGTCATTGTTTGCGTATTCGATCCAACATAACTTCATGGGTGGGTATGGAGTTTACATCGTCCTTGTATTTGGAACGATCGCAACCATGCCGTTGAGTGCTATGCTGCCAGATGACGTGGCAGAGAGCTGTTGATTGGATGAGAGGTACCGATGAGTGAGGAACAAAGCGCCAAAGGATGGGCATTAGGTGACACAACATATAGGTGTGTCTTTCTTCTTGATTTATTACATTTTTACGCTGGAGGTATCCGGTTGAGGACCACTGTTAGATTTCACGATGTATGGGGCAACGGGTGTACTTTACGTCTTGCATGTATTTACGAGTTCCTTCTACCAATACCATCACATTTCTGGGACTCGCATGTCTCGAAAAGATCCGATTTAGTAGTACGAGGTTCACCCTGGGTGCATCGGTGCCAATTCTGAGGTCACTTGGTGCTTTCCTATTTCATGACATTGCAAAACGTATTCTACGTCGCCGTGCATGGCGGTGCCGGCCACCACAGTAGAGCGTCGGAAGTTCAAGTTCAGGGCGCGATGAAACGGTGACTCGACATCGTCATGATACGCTCGACATCTCGATTGACGCGTGCCCGCAAGTGCATGCACAGATGCGCTCCGAAAGGCATCCGAACTGCCATGCGCAAGCGCTTTATCTATCGTCGAGCTGGCGATCTCCATCCTCGAAGACGACGATTGTCTGAATGCAGGTGTGTCGCGTTGGTCCTCTTTGTCCTGGAACTGAGCGAACGCCGGGCCCCTGTTGAATCCACATCTCTCGCATCATCCACTCGCTCAAAGGCTATGGCTCCAACTTGACGTTCGAAGGAACCGTCGAATGTGATGCGGCCATCATGGATGGGCGAACAGGTGATTTCGGGAGCGTCGGCGCGGTCTCAGGCGCGTCTCTCTTCCTTGCTCGCGCGACGGTCCTTGAATCCGACGTTGACAGCACCTCTCTTGCCTTGCCACCATGACGTCGACATGATCATTCTGATCCTCGGCATTCCCTGCATTCCATCATCGTGTCGTTCTGATCAACCGACGCGCGCGTGCACGTGTAACACTCGCCACAGGGGTTAAAAATCCGATCAAGCTTGCCAATGCTATCCTTGCGCACGGGCGCGTGCCGGACAGACTCGGTCGCATCCGACCCTTGTACGTCTCGAGAACCCGCACGACTGCGTGGGTTTGTCTACTTGAGATGAACCGCTGACGGACTCGTTGCATACCCCAGGACCTTGGTCTCCTCTGGCGCACGTGCGTTTGCGCAGGGAAACGGGATCGAGACGGTCGACGCGACGAGCATGGTCGCCCCGCGCGCAATGGAGGACTGGCAGAGATGGACGAAGCGGTACGACGAGGTAACATTGGCCGACGAACCCGGAGCGGGCACGACTGTCCTCCCTCAGTACACGATGCAGGACACGGTGGGTGCGGTCACCTGGGATGCGGAGGGGAATATGGCTGCGGGCGTATCCAGGTCCGCTGATCGTTGCAGCTCTGCATTTGTAAACATGACTGACGTTTGTGATAGTGGCGGGCTACTTCTCAAGTATTCAGGGAGGATTGGAGAGGTGAGGTTATCTTCTGCTGAGTGACGGCGAGGATGATGGGGTAGCTGACCGACCCGAGGCCGCAACCTTTGGAGCGGGATGTTGGGCAGAGCAATCACAAGACGGACAGGCTGGGATAGCTTGCAGCATATCAGGTACGAATCACTAAACGAATCTCGACTCGATCATCACGAGGAGCTCAGGAGCTGGCGAGCATATCATGAGAACTGGACTGGCTCGCACCATCGCTGACGTCCTGCGTCCGAGAGAAGACAATACAGAAGTCGACGTCCACGACTCGCTGACGAGAACACTGTCCACCCATTTTCATGGTGAGTTTGGACAAATCAATCTCCTCTGTAGATACATCTGAAAAGTGCACAAGATCCGATCGTGGCACGCGGCGACACTCGTCCCAATGCTGGCGTCCTTTTAATGACAAAAGAGGCACAGGAGTCAGGAGATGTCATACGTGCGCTTACCACCGTCAAATTATACGCTTTTCATTGACGACTATCTAGCAAGGTTGTGGTGTGCATTCACCACGGAAAGCATGGCGGTTGCATACGCGAACTCTGAAACGCTCACACCAAAGGTATGCAAAAGTCTTTTTTTTTACGAGTTCAATAGTATAAAAAATGCTGCAAGGGGAAGATTCTACGTCGTCCTAAAGTGTCACAACAAGTCCTTGCGACGAACGCCTCCCCCGTTTATATCACTGCTCTACCCCTCCACGGGTAGGGTGATCGGGGGTGTAGACTCAGTCGCCGGGAACTGAACTCTGAAAACACCTTCCCTAGTGTGGTATGCGTGTAGATGTTTGCGAGGATGCAATCACATGCATTAGCTCTCCGTTCCGCCATTCGCGGGGCGCGGGATCAACCTCAGAGGGCCGTTATTGATATTTGCAAGGGGCTGAGAGCTTCGGGAGTTCACCAAAGGAGGTGTTGGTCGAGCGGCGCTCAAACGTTGAAGCGTTTTTAACGGGAACTTGGTTCTATATCCCATTAGATCAATGTCACATGTCATGAGACGATTTTGCAACACGACTTGCCTACAAGTCGAACAAACAGGAACAGGTTGACAGAAGACTGATCGTTAACGTTAGTATTTCCGTATGTATCATGAGTTGGTCACGGACTCGACAAACAGACGGAACAAACGAATCCAATGTCCACAACGTCCTTGTGACAGAAACACGCCGCTCTGAAATCAATCCTGTCTTGCGTCGGGGAGGCGAGAACTTTGCGAACCGACAGTGAGGAAAGGAAAGACATCTAAAATGCTTCCAGTGGATTCAAACGACGCAAGATGAATAACAAGACGTACGATGAGATATTGGAGCAACGCATCGCGGCGTTCAAGGTAAATATATGACCCGTTCGTCAGGTGCGCAGCTTGCTGCAGGAAAACCGTGTCGGGTCCATATATCTTGCACACGTCGATCGTCACTTTCTATACCAACGTCTCGGTCAATGTCAGCATCATGAACAGGCAATCGAGACAGACCAATTTTTGCGCCGAAAAGATGGAGTTCATGATCGGAATATAAGAAGATGACAAGTCAGGGGATACCGACAGGATTAGTATACGCGGGTCCGGAAGGATGGTCGGGTCTTCGGCCACGTTGGTTGCGGAAATGGACGGATGTGTGATTCGGTTGATGTCTGACGAGGAATCATCACGGGTAGTAAACGGTGTGTTTGCGCCAGACGAACAAACATACAGCAAAGCGCCTTGGTCAGTGCGCCGACCAGAGCGCAGGGTGCTAATACCATTTCAACGTGTCGCTTGCCAAACAGCAACGATGGAGCGTACGTTCTTCCTCCATATCGCCAAGCGCTTCCATTTCGTGTGAGATCCGTTGGAGAACGATGGTGTCGACCGTCTTGAAGGGTGGATATGAATTCGCATCGAGGGGTGGCGCGTCGTCGACCAGTGTCGATGCTTCCGTCGAAGAATAGAGCATGACGCTATTTCCCCGTGTGTATGTCAGCGGAATTCAACAGCCAGACTGAGGGAGTCGTCCCACCAACCTCTTACCGGGCAACGCCCCGAAGACCGCTAAGGAGTTCTCATGCTTGGAAGCGATGTGAGCGTTCAAGAAGGCGAGGAGGTGGGAGAGAAAGGTTTCGATGGATAGCGGGTACGGATTGGTCGCCTGCGCAGAGAGATGCCACTGCGCAAGAGACAAGTCCACAATGACTGAAAGGTGCGATGCTTTCTCCATCGTCACCTACCAGCAACCACTGCACTGGCCAGGATGTCGCCTTGCAGCCCTGAGGGCGTATATTCGAGTCCAAGTCGAGTGATACACTGCCACAATCCACAACCACAACTTTTGCAATTGCATCTGAATCAAAGGCTCTAACCCAAATGTGCCACAAAAATTCTCCAGTCATTTTTGTTTCCATGGCATTCACCAGACAGCCGGAAAATCACAAAACTTTACTGTTGGAAAGAGCTCGGCTACAAATGGCCTGCAGTAGAGTGGACTGCCAAGGCAACTAAACGTGATCCGACCACGTAACCAACAGCTCGTCCTTCAAAGCTTCACGTGCCAGTGGATGGGGACTGAATTTTCATGGGTGACCAGAAGAGGGTTGAATCAGCGCTGAATCTTCACTGCCCTCTTTGTTATGTACTATCGTATTACGCCGTGCGAACGGGCTGCCGCACGGAGGGCCGACAGCAATCACTGTGGCTCAGTGTCCGAGTAGTATCAATGAGGAAGGCTCATCTTCCGAGTTTCGCCGTTCAATATTCAAGACTGACGTGACGTTCTGTATGAACGGATGGCGATCGTCGCACTCGGAGTATCTCGGTCGCCTATTAGAGGGGCACTCACAACTAGGGGATAGCGCCAGAAAAAGATGAAGCATGACAGTGCATACCAAGTACTTCCCTAACATGCGGCGTTTCATCGCTGACCATTGTTCGTGTCCATACCGTTCATGTACCTTCGGCAAGAATTTTCAGCGCTCACCCTGTTACACGGGTTATGGAAACGGATTCAATTGATATTCAAAACCACCACGGTGAAGCGGGGTTTTACTTGTATAGCAACATAGGGAAGTATGCGTTGGGGTCGTGGGGTGCGTCGGGAGCGAGCTCCGGTCGCCATCGCTTGAACGGCGTGGGGACCTTGGGTGGCAGTTTTGCCTCGGTGTAAAGCGGTGATATAGATGTGAGGGTAATGATGGCTTGGGTCAAATCCACGGCATCCGGTGCTTTTGCGGGCAATTGAGGGACCTCACCCTCTTTGGGGGCGGCGACGCTAATGTGGATATCAGCTAGGAACAACATTGAATCAAAGCGCATGCATACGAGTGAGGTTGGGAGTGTTGGATAAGCAAGGTCGACAGATCTGACTGAGTGACGACCGAAAGCTGAGGATAGGCTCGCCGAACATCACGTTTCCAGTAGGGATTCTGAGCCGGGTCGGATGCTAGTTCGGATGTCAGTCTCGAAATCGTATAGTGTATTTACTAGTACCTTTCGTCGCAGGGGCGGAATATTTCTCCGGGCGTGAGCCAGGCTGGGGGTACCTATTCAATTCCGGGATCGGGAGACCAGAAGAAATTTCGGGGTTCACGACCACCGCATCGCCTGTGCAACATGAGCGACAATGCAGCACGATACGCGTATCTCCAACGCACGAAATTTCTTCCAAAAACCCTTTGGATGTACATGGTAGAGTGTGGACTCTGCCGCTTTTCTGGTCGCCATTCGTGAGTCTGAGGAATGAGGAGCGCTGACAAAGTGAATGATGCAAGCAACGCGCAATAAGTGTAAGCATTACGGTAGCCATCTTGTTTACCAACCATTACCAGCTTGAGCTTTGACGTAAAACTCAAAACACGAGCCTCTGAGACATTTCTTGCACACGTTCTCAGTGAGTCAGCTTGGAACAAAACGCAATAAATTACGTAGGTATCTCGTCGCCGCTTTGAGCGGTTGCTATCTTTGCAGGGGGTGGGATGGACTCGGATTGAACCCATTCCGAGCCTGTCCGGTCCGAACATGTTCGTTGTGATAGGCTCATGATTCTTACTGGCGAGCTGGACCGCGTCGCCAAGTTTATGGAAGTCTTGGTACGAGATCCTCGTTTCATGTTGCCCCGGGGGGTGGCTGACAAGTCCAGCTTGTAAATTTGTCCTCCGGTAGACGCAAGATCACGCAATACTTTTGGGGCTATCGCATAACACCGGCGACGCGTACGGAGCCGTTCTTATTACCTTTCCTTTTCCCCGTCTTAAAATCCCAGCTGTTACTGGCTGCTGTTATAAAGCGTCGGGACAAGCCTCAACTTGACTCACCTTCCACTGTCACCTCTCATTACATTCCAATGGGCTTGACACTGCACCAACGTCCCAGCGGGCCTGTCAGTGACACCCCGCTGGATGACGTACAACTCGTGCGCGAGCCCCCGCTGGACGATGTACAACTCGTGCACGAGTCCAAGGAGCAGAACCCCTCGCTGGATGATGCACAACTCGCGCGCGAGCCCCCGCTAGACGATGCACAACTCGTGCACGAGCCCAAGGAACAGAACCCTCCGCTAGACGATGCACAACTCGTGGATGAGCCCAGGGAACGGGATCCCCATGTCATCCCTACATTCACCTCCAAAAGTCTACTAAGACCTTCCTCCACCGTCTTATACCTTCCTCCCCTCTTGTCTTCGCTACCACAGGACCTAGACTCTGTCCCACCAGTCTCCATGGATAGACCACCATTAGTCACGGAGACTCGTCTACCCGATATTGACCCTGTCTCGCTCTCGTTGCACAAAGCATTGCACCATTTCCGTCCGCTCTCTGATGACTATGCTGATCTTCCTTACGCACTCGCATTCAATTGGTCAGCGCTTGAGCTCCCAGAGGACGAGGAGCGCGAGTGGTACGCCGTTGTGTTCCGGAGTCGACGCAAGAAAGACAGTGACAGTTGTCGTAAGTAAATTAATTTGTGTTCCAAACCAAGACGTGTCTTATCATGCATACAGCGCTCTACGAGGCAGATAGACAAGCACATGAAGAAGCAGTTTCCAACGGAGGAGTGAGTCGTCATCTTCTTTTCATCTTCCACTGTATTGAAGGTGGTTATTCCCTCGATAGCTTATTATGTACTGGTACGGAGTTCCTAACCCAGACACGGGAATGAACCTGGCAACTTGCATCTGGCAATCGCGAAAGCACGCCATCGCTGCCAACTCACGGCCGCGCCATATCCGCGCGATGAAACTTGCTGCTGTGTCGTATGAAATATATACGCTGGAACGCCACAGACTATCCAAGGTTAAGGGGGAAAGGGGCATTCTCGTCGAAGAATTTAGCGGGGTAGAATGCGGGTGGTGAGGATCATGAAGTATGCTATCGAATATTTACCCTGCAATTTTTGCTGAGACCAAGTTCATACTGCGATGTGTCACGACAACGTTATCATAACCCTCCTACTGTACAAGATGTAATGCTAAATGTGCGAAAGGCGACAGTTGACGTCATTGTGAACCGTGGTTGTGCATTTCCCGGATCATGCACATGAATCATCACATTCGGGACAACGCGGAATGTTTTAGAAACCGGCGCAGCATTCCGCATAATCCAATCGGACCTATGTCGGCGCGTTCGTAGCCCGCCAATCAGTGAAACAGTCAGCCGCAGTTAACTGGTAGCTGACAGTCACCGACATCGGCCTCGGAGGGGAAAGGGCCCCGTACCTATCTGCCTATCGGCGCCGTATCTCGTGAGCCTCTGATATGCACTCAGCGGCTTTGACGAGTGGTGGTCGGTGGTCCAGGAGAGCTCCGCGGCCTCAAAGAAGCCCACCGTCGCTTTGGGTCATGTGTCCCAGCGTAGACTCGTCCAATCGAGCGTCGAACTTGCTGTCGAATGGACTGTCGAATGGAGGTGGAGGATCCAAGTAAGTGATCGCCATACATAGAACACCCTCCGAGCCATCCCTTGTTTATGCATCACAGAAGGCTCTCTGATTTCATGCTTCATAGTAAAGCCTGGAGTGCCTCATTTGTCCCAGGGGAGCTGTAAGCTACTTCGTCATGGAAAGACCATTTGGCGCACGAAATATTTCCGTACGCTGTGGATAATCGTAGATGAAGGCCCCAGCGCTCTTTACAAGTTTCGCGCCAAATTACTGTCTCAGACTATGCCACTAGCCCAACCGAACAGCAGTAACAGGGTTCCATTGCTAGTTCGTCGGGTCCACGAAACAGGTAGTTGCCGTAAACATGCGGCCCTCGAGAGGTATAATGTCGAAGTCGAACATGCGCTCAAAGGGACTTAGCACGATAAGGAAGTTGCAAGTATACGCGTCGCCTACCTGTGCTTCTGAGACAACGTGCTCAGGCTGAACCTGCTTGAGCAATACGGTTTGGTTGGGGAAGGTCGGACGTCGTTAAATGGGTTAGAATCGTCAAAGGGGTGATGTGCAAGTCCGTGTATTCACCAACATGAGGTGTTCTCAGCGGCAATTCCATCCAGTCGGGTTTGCAAGCCGGTGGGTACGACACGGTAGGTTGAGATAGGAGCGCATTCTCTGCAGTCAACTTTGATGGTGCTCTAGAAAAAGAACGGACATAAGTCAGCCAGACCCCTACAATAATCCATCAATTCGCCACTAATCTTACCGATGTGTGTTATGTCCCGTTGTCTGCCATCGAGGAGGGCACACACCCAAGGCGTTATTCCCGCTACGTTAGTAGTGGGTTTTTACGTCATCCATTTTCGAGCTGACGGTCATAGACGCGGTTGTCAACGTCGTTGATTTCCCAGCTCACAGGAGCCACTGGCACTCGCTCACAATCAACACTCCCATAAAATGGCAAAAAAAAGTTTGTTTCCTGCTGTCGCTCGCCCAGCCCGGGCCCTCAGATCTTGGCCCCCTCCAATGGCGGCGCGTTCCCACCCCGCCGCCTTTCGAACCGCTGGCTGGTGGTCCAAGCCCACCACCGCACGATGCGCATTGACGTTTTAATCTCCACCCTCTCCAACGGTGGCGTGTTCCCACCCCGCCGCGTTTTGAACCGCTGGCCAGTAGCCCAAGCCCAC
>JBBPNN010000261.1:0-33722 GCA_038090935.1 Hortiboletus campestris
ACATTATGCAGCCGAATGAATATATGTCCCCCGGTGGGCTGGGTTTGGAGCCAGAGAGGCGCTCCGGTGCTGCCCATCTTACGGCTCCTACATTGTTCGTGCTCGACAACCGTTGCAAGTATGACAGGCCGGGCTGGAGCCTTCCGATGGTGCCCGCGAGGCCAAAGTCACTTATTCGTGGATTTTGCTCCTCGTCGATCAGCACGTTGCTCTGGTGAAAGATAAGTGTGTGTCAAGACAAAGGTCGAAAACATACACTATGCAAGTCTCCGTGGAACATGGGAATCGAATGTACTATCACAAAATCGTAGAATCAGAAAAGACGGGCTGATGGTGCATTGACCAGAACGTACGATATTCTAGGCCAGATCCGATGCCATGCACCTACAAAGGATCAGGGTTATCGATTCGAATAAAAGATTGCTCGACTTGCCAGTTGTAGTCGCTCAACTACTGTATGCGTCTTACCCTTGTGCTTGAGGAAAGAGTGCAGGGTACCATACAACATCCAGGGTGATACTGCTGCGAGTGGTGGTCCGAAACCTTGCGTCACGCCAAGTAAGGGGACGATGTTTGGGTGCTCGAGTCTTCTCAAAAGACCGAACTCTCGACGGAGGACCTGCCATCCAAGATTGATGGATGAACTAGCAAGATGAAGACGAAACGAACATTGTTATTTAGCTCCTCCACTGTCCTTCGGTTTTCTTCGGGATCTTCAGATTCATAATACCTCAGTCTTTTCACAGCAACCTAATAAGACTGGGATGAGCAGGACATAGACACGCAAAGGCAGGTTGCTATACCAAAGATGAAGACCCTGAAGTGACCCTGCACCTGCACTTGTATACATCACCAAACGCGCCGCCAGCAATGTGAATAGCGGATTCTCGAATGATTCGGTCTGTGAGGTCGACCAACGGACGGCCATGAGACCCGGGCGAGGTCAATCATGCATCTTGATGAGTGACTGACAAATTGAAGATGCGCGACTCACCTGAGTATTTGAGAGGACATGGATGTTGTGTGAATAACGAGCTGGTGTTTCTTTAACTGTGGACTAAAGCGTGGATGGATGAGAAAACGGTAGAACCCAGTAGCACAGCTAGTTGTACACCCTGCGCAGCCGTGTAACACCACGTGACCCGAGTGGAAGGAAATCGGCAGACTCCGAATGTCCGAGAACACCCGAGGTTTTGGTTGGGACAGCTCACTCTACCTTTTTCCGAATGGCCTCTCGAACGTTGTCGGCGTCGCTGGGTCGTACACTGCGCAGCGCAGCCCGTCACCCCGTGAGTTCACCGCCCTCGTTGGCCACTTCGAAATTTGACACAACCACCAGCGGCCCTTGCGGTCGTTCGCAACGGCCGTGAACATCCCTGCACCCGTCACCGAGACAACCACGCTCCCAAACGGTCTCACTGTCGCAACAGAGTCCCATCCACATGCACAGACCGCTACTGTCGGTGTCTGGTTAGACGCAGGCTCTCGCGCAGAAACAGACAAAACGAATGGGACAGCCCACTTTTTGGAGCATATGGCTTTCAAGGGAACAAGTCGCAGAAACCAACACGCGCTCGAGCTGGAAGTAGAAAATCTTGGTGCCCATCTGAACGCGTATACCTCGCGTGAACAAACCGTTTACTATGCCAAGAGCTTCCGCAAGGACGTCCCGGTTGCCGTCGACATCATCAGCGATATACTCCAAAACTCCAAGCTTGAGAATGCTGCGGTTGAGCGCGAGCGAGATGTCATCCTCCGTGAGCAACAGGAAGTTGACAAGCAACTTGAAGAAGTTGTCTTCGACCACCTGCACTCCGTTGCATTCCAAGGTATATCCTCAATCTTTTCCTTCATGCCATTGCCAACATCCCATAGGTCAGCCCCTTGGCCGGACAATTCTCGGCCCCAAAGCCAACATCTTGTCCATCAAGCGCGATGATCTTGCAAATTACATCAAGACCAACTACACCGCTGACCGCATGGTTCTTGTTGGCACGGGCGGTGTTGACCACCAGGAGCTTGTAAAACTCGCCGAAAATCATTTCTCTTCCCTCCCTGTCTCCCCTAACCCCATACCTCTTGGTCGTCTTGCCCACCCTCCCACTGACTTCGTTGGCTCGGAAGTTCGGATCCGCGATGACGAACTCCCATGCGCCCACGTTGCCATTGCTGTCGAGGGCGTGGGTTGGAGCTCCCCTGACTATTTCCCCATGTTGGCAATGCAATCCATTATGGGTAACTGGGACCGTTCCTTGGGTGCATCCCCTCTGCTGTCTTCCCGGCTCTCTCATATCATTTCTTCAAACAATCTTGCTAACAGTTTCATGTCTTTCTCCACATCTTACTCGGATACCGGTCTTTGGGGTATCTACCTGGTGTCAGAGAACCTTATGAACCTCGACGATATGGCCCATTTCACACTCAAGGAATGGACACGCATGTCCATGGCTCCTACCGATGTTGAGGTCGAGCGTGCTAAAAGTCAACTCAAAGCTGGCCTTCTCCTTAGCCTGGACGGAACCACTGCCATTGCTGAAGACATTGGCCGACAGTTGGTTACCACTGGTCGCCGTATGACACCCAAGCAAATTGAGAATGCCGTCGATGCTGTTACTCCTGAAGAAATTAGGCGCGTTGCCCAGAAATATCTCTGGGACAAGGATGTACGTCTGCTATGCCTTTTTGTGATATGTGGATATCGATGAGCTTCGCATAGATTGCAATCGCAGCTCTTGGACCCATCGAGGGTCTCCTTGACTACAACCGTTTGCGGGCAGATATGTCTTCGATGATATATTAGGTTATGGTGTCCTTGGTTGCTCTTGCGTTCTCCAACCATTTCTCCAACCACTTCTCAGGGCATGGTGACCGTGGCAGGGTAGCTAGACGATGTTGCGTTCTTGTCATTCATTCTGAGTTAGACCACGAAATAAACGATTTCTAATACCAATGGCACCTTCGTTAAGACGACTTTCTGAAATACTTCACTGGATACATTTCTTTGTGCTTGAACTGCATCCTTGGAGCGTGCAGATGATTTCCCCGCCGATTCATGCCCTTTTTTTTTGGGTATCGAGCACTCTTGTCAACACCACAATCAGTACATGTAAACGTACATACGAGTATAGATTGACAAAACAGAGCAAGTCCGTAGAATAATTAGTGAAATCCTCTTGGACCTAGGCCTCGTTCCCACCTCGTGAAGTCCCCTTTGGACGGTATCGGACAATCCAAGGATGTCGGGAAACTTCTACCAAGGGAAGCCGTTCCTCCGGGTTATATTTCAGGAGCTAAGGGGGTAGGATGAGCATGTTGGGCTTGGACACACGGAAAAGGGGAGAGCCCACCTTGGAGATCAGGTCCCTCGCTTCAGGTGAGACATGGGAGGGTATGCGAAGATCAACTTTTGCTATCCGTCGATATGTGGCTGCATCGAGGTGAGCCTTGACTCGCAGGACTGGGGAAGAGACACTGACCGTTAACGCTGTTCCTGTCTTCGAAGGGTGGGTTTCCGACCATAAATTCGTAGGTGAGCACTCCCAGTGCCCAGTAATCCACCTTTTCGTTGTGTTCTTTCCCCTCCACCATCTCCGGGGGAAGGTAGTCTAATGTACCACAGAGCGTCATACGCCGGTTGCTTGGCGCATGCACGCTCCACCCGAAGTCTCCAATCTTGAGTTCCCCATTGATACCTAGCAAGAGGTTCTCCGGCTTAATATCTCTGTGGATAACATGTTTCGAGTGCAAATACTGCAGTGCGTCCGCCATTTGGTCAATATATCTCGAACTGCGCTTCTCAGAGAAGCTCCCATGTTTGCTCAGCTGCTTGTAAAGTTCGCCTTTGCCTGCAAATTCGAGCATGAGGAAGATGCGCTTCTCGTCGTGGAAATAGCCATATAAACGGAGAACGTTTGGATGGCGAAGGTTCTGCTGGATTTCTATTTCTCGACGGATTTGCTTCTCGACACGAGATTGGACGATTTCGGATTTGTACAGGCACTTGAGCGCGAGGATGTAATGTGGTTCGACTTTGGTGCGGACCATGTATACGCGACCAAATTTGCCCTTTCCAAGTGGGCGCCCAATGTCAAACGAGTTCAGGTTCCATTCTCGGGTGGGTTGTGTTCTGCAAGAGTGTCACGATCGAGGAGAGCAGGACCACGGTGAGACATACCTCGAGACGCTCGAATCGAGTGCCAAGTCTTCGGCGGCTTCGCCGTATACCTTTTCGCCTCTTTTCTCGTTGTCTATCTCGAACCCACCGTCATACTTTCCGATGTCGATGGAGGGCGTTTTCGTGACGGGTTTAGCCGAGGCTGGTGGCACGGTGGTTCTGTTCTCTGCGTTCGTCTGATTTCGGAGGGCGGATGGTTGGGCAGGCTTTGGGATAGGATTGGGTGCAGCATATTTAGTGAGGAGTTTTGCAACGTTGGTCTGACTTGGCTGTTTCGAATGCGTTGGCCGAGTGGGTGGCGGATTTGGCTGCTTCTTGGAGGAGATTTCAAGCGCTGCAATCTGCTTCGTAACGGATCCGATTGAAGCCATGTCTTTGGTCTGAGCAGTTCAAACGTGTTGCTTGGAACAGGACAAGCCTACGACAAATCTATACAACACTCCAACATGCGTCGCGGTCACGTGCATCCAGTGCATCTATGACTCCCACTAATGACCAGCATTCAAAAGGTTTAGTGATGGTATCCAAAGTCAATCCATCCCGGCGTCTCGTGGAACACATGTTTGAGCCCATATTTTTTCGCTTCTTCCGCACTCAGGATGTGATCCTGTGGAATCCGAGCGGACGTGCTGCCCCCTGGGCCTATATCGTATTCAGTACGGATGATCACACAGATTCATAAGACATTTACCGGATGTGTCAAACTCAGCGAAAAAGGCTGTGTTGGGCACTTCCTCCCTGTCGTGACACACATATAGATTTAGTTATAGCAAGTGCGAGGTAGAACAGGAATGACCCACTGCTTCCATGGCTTGAATCCAGCGGATTGAATGCTATCGTCCATATAGTTGCGCAGAAAGACGGCAATCGCATAGTCATTCCAGGGGCGTCCTATGGAAATATTAGTCAATTTACCCTCGAAATGGCGCTGTCAGTTACCGAGGTAGCACATTCCAGTAGTCACGGTGGCTGGATCCGCGTCCGGCGACTGTAACAAGACATCTAACATCAAGTACACTACGACAATAGCGCGAGCTTACACGGATAATACTTGAGTCGGCGATGTATACCCCGCGTCTTGTACCAGGTTCCCCCTGCCAGGCAGTGATGCCACCTCCACACGCACGGTTTGCAAGGGTCACCGATTGGAACCAACTGCAAAATTAGCTATCGTAACTTTAGGACTCACGGCACAAAACCTACGCAGTTCCACACCCAAAGAGGTCTAGGGGGAATTACGAAAAGATTGGAAACGGAATGGAAGGAAAAACCTACAGTCTGTTTGTCCGTATATGATGCTATCTACAACATACGTATTGGCGCCATACCCGGTATACCACGTATCCTGCCAACTTGCGAAAGTGCACCCGTAGAATGATGCGTTGGCCAACGTGATAGAAGTCACGAGCGCCGGAGCGATCGCGTAATCGGCCTATTAGTATGGGACTCAGTGACTGTAGAATTCTTTATGCGAGTAAGGCAGACAGACAGCACGGTTTTCAAAGTCGATATTGTAAGCTCTGAAATCAACATTTCCAAAAGGGTGGCCTTGGGAAGGGAACACAGTCAGTGTTGCAGTCTCCTCGTCTGTCAAACCAGTCGTCCCGGCACATAGGTTGTTCCAAATGTGCACAAGGTTACGCTGGGTAGAGTTCCCGTCTCGGGTGTAGGCGGTGTCGGGATCCAGTTGACCCTGAGCAATGTCTTAGCTTCCACGATAATATCACTGGTAGATAGACTCACTAGTAGTGTGATAGGTGCAGAACGTGCCACGTTAAGCATCTCGAAGTACTGTCCTTCACCAATAAGGATGACGGCATTGCCTGTTTCGGGGCTATTGCACGTCAGTATACCTCCGGAAACCATGGTAGCAGAGCTCACAGGGAATCGATGGCCTCCTGAACACTGCTAAAAGCCGCAGTCGAATCAGTAGGTGAAACAAAAAGGGTCCCCCCAGGACATCCTTCGAGTGGTGATTCCCCGGCAGGTTTCTGAAGCTGGCATGGTAAGTAAGTCGGAGATAGGCCCAGTGCAACTTGGGGCCAAAAAGGAGTGAAAATGCAAAAGACTGTGGTGAGAGACAAATGTCTCATTGGGGACGGGCGTTGTGGGTATGAGCAGTACTAGCGAACAAACGGTGTGTTATATGAAAAGATTCTTCTGGGGTGAGCCATGTCAATCGCAGAGTGTAACACGAGGGACATGTTCAACGAAGATTCCCGCTAATGCTGCCTGTTTTCTGTATCAAGGGAGTTTAGATCTAAGCTGAGCCAGCTCCGCACACGGATACCCTAGTAGGAATTATTCGGACCAGGTATCATAGACGATGATCAGTGGTTTCCATGCTGGCACCGCGCGGGTTTGTTCGCTAATAGGTCACATGCACGTCACACTGAGCATTAGCATGACAACATTTGTATGTATGTACCGTACCAATCAATGCCCGCTATGACAGCTAAGGTTCGTAGTAACGCTGCGGCACCTCCGTCTTTGCCCGCTCAGTTTTAGATTACTTTCACCACATGTTTACCTTTGGGGACTTGGTCCTCAGTTTGTGTGAGACAGTGTGACGGATAGACGCACGATGCGGGGTATGCAATGGTGGCTTCCCCAAGTGGGTAAGCCAGCCATCTAGGCAGCTGAAAGTAAATTTGGTGATACTATGGGTCGCTTCAAGTTCTCACTTCCACCTCTGCCAAGAGTTTCGAGTTGGCGTATTCCATCCTATTCCATCGTGCACACGTAAGTATCATCAAATCAGTGGCGCCCACGACTTGTTCCTATCCACCTGATTTTGGCAGGAGTGTGTTTTGGAAACCGGAAAGTGGCCACATTGCATTGAAGGCTTAATTAAAGCGCGTTCCTAGTCGGACCGACCATTCGATGCTTCTGGCGGCAGACGACGAGGGTACCGTGTCAAGCGCGCTCCAAGTTCCGACCCTCCTGACATCGTTACCAGAGGTGCTGTTGTCAGAGGGACCGATGTCGGATCTAGGTATTGCAAAACGAATGGCAGTCCAACGGAGGGCAATAAGTTAAGCGCACACAATTTATTGGTGGCCATTGGTTCTAAGTCTCTGAGCAAGAACGCATATCATACCCTTGTGATACTCCATACTAAGAACCATAGCCCGCTCTCCTCGGCCTCAGACTTCACTGGTATCAACGTCGAGTCAAGTTTTACGCTGTTAGGAGGGAAGACTGCCTCATCAAGGCTGCCTATGTCATCGGCAGGATTGACACCGGTAGTGTTCTGAGCATTCGACTGCCCCACCCACATTGCTTTCCAAGAATCCGGATCATGGCAAAACATTTTAACGTCTTTATCAGATATCTTCTCAGCGAGATCACCCTTGTTGGGCAACGCCATATGAGAGCCAAATATGATGCTCCCACCCTCGGGGGACAAAAGGGATCCCAAAGCATGTGCGAGTTGACGCTGACTTTTCTCTGAGAAAAGCTTCAAAGAAAGGGATTTCTCAGCTATTTAAAAGTCCAGCAGTAGATGATGCGAGACTGACGTGGAAGAATGAGGTAGCCCAAATAGCTGAAGCCTTTCCACGAAGATCATTCAGTGTGCTAATGCTTGACAAGTTTGCCTCCTTGAGGAATTCTGCTCCGCTCGTGAAAGGAGATAGGAAAGCTGGGTCGAGGACGTCTCCCGCCAGGAATGTCGCTGGAAACGACTTGGGACTCGAACGGAAGAGTACGTGTCCAAGATCCCAGAGTTCTGGCCATGGTCCGAAAATCGGGTGTGAGCAGCTAGACGACGAGAGGAAGAGCTATTTTCACCTCGTCTCAGATCCGACGCGACAATTTGTCTGGCAGGGAAGCCATCCATTGCAGCTTTGCGCGCGTCGTTGCCAACTGAAAAGTTGACATACAGCGTTTTCATACATGACACGGTGACGCAAGGACGTACAGCAACATCCAATATCAAGGAGCAAAGCTCCCTCGCGTTCTTGGCCTAGTTTCAAAACGTCCTTGTAAGCGGGCACTCTGGATATCTTGAGCCTTACAAGTACATGAGACATGATCTCCGGCCTAGTAAGACGATAGCCGTACCTTGTGAAGTTGAAGAAACGGATACAATGGTAGGGGGCCACCTGAAAAACAAGTTTGGTATCAAAACAAGTTCTAAGGGAATAATTCGCCTCGAGCACACACAGCATACGCTTGTGCTTGAACATTTAGAATGTGTTCTTTGAGTTCATCATCATCATGGATACCAGTGGTGGCCTTGAAGAAGGCTAAGGATTCTGCCCCTAATGCATAAAGACTGGGATCGAGGGGTGGCGTTCTCTTCATATCGGAGGGATGATCCATGACACCAATTGGCAACGTTGGCCAGTGTGGATATGCATTTCCGTTGCATCGTGACTCAGTCAATCGCCACGTATGTACGCCTCGGCTGTGGGTGCGGCCCCGACATTCTGCGAACTTTGCTGCGGACCAAGGTTCTGGAACTGGCGTCGAGTTCAGGGTAAATATAGTCCGGGTCGCAAATAACAAGTTAGGTAACCGTGACCAGCCCAACTTGAATCACATGCCGGACGTCCGGTCGCACGGGTGTGGACATCCGAGTCCGAAATGACCACTACATAGACTCTATTGTGAAACGAAGAGTCTTCACACAACAAAGACTGGATAAATCCCTAGTCGTTATTCGAGAAGAACTGGGGGAGACTCTAGTACGAGTAGCTACGACCTTTATACCTTTTTGTCCGTGGTTACTACTGTATCGTCGTCAAGGATCAGCATGACAGTTGAGCTCGATAGCTGCTCTACTGCGTGACTCGTGACTCATTACACCTTGTCTTCAAACCACAACCTCTCTGTCTGTTCTGCGTCCCGTGAAAATGATAACCACACTTCTCACTGAGCTCCTGGGCATACGGATGTGCGTACCTGGTACCTTCCGAAGCAATTTGGTTGATATATATGTGCTTAACATCACTCACGTTCCCAGACCAGTCGTCCAAGGTGGAATGCAATGGTATGGGCATCGCATTCCCACATAATTCTATCAGGTTCATCCTAGGTTTACTTCATAGGGTTGGGAAGCCTCCACTTGTTTCCGCCATCTCCAACGCAGGCGGTCTCGGTGAGTTCGTTGACCCCGGTGCAATACTGCATGGCTAATGGCACCATTTACAGGAATCCTGACAGCTCTCACTCAACCAAGTCCAGACGCCCTGCGCACCGCTATCCGCGAGACAAGATCAGCCACCAACAAGCCATTTGGTGTCAACCTCACGCTCCTTCCTACCATCAATCCCCCGGACTATGAGGGTTACGCTCGTGCTGCGGTCGAGGAGGGTGTTCGTATTTTTGAGACTGCGGGGAACAATCGTGGGCTTCGTCTTCCCAACGTTTCTTGCACTGCTGACAATGAGTTGGAATTGCAGCGGGAAAACTCATCAGCTTCTTTAAATCTCACGGGTGCATCGTGATTCACAAGTGCACGACCATCAGACATGCAAAGGTTCAGAATAGATCTGTCTCCCTCTCTCTGCGACGTTCTGACATTACGAATCCAATTTAACCTTAGGCTGCAGAACGGATGGGTGTCGATGTCCTCAGTATCGACGGCTTTGAATGTATGGCGAGTGCGATCTGATTTCGGGACCAGTGCTTAATAGCTGTCCCAAGGCGCGGGTCACCCTGGAGAAGAAGACATTGGGGGTCTCGTGTTGGTAAGGGACTCGCATTGTCCACAGGTTGCTGTAACACTGACTTCTGTGCAGCTGGCTAGAGCAGCACAAGAGCTGAAGATACCATATATCGCCTCTGGAGGAATTGCTGATGGTCGTGGTTTGGCGGCTGCCATAGCCCTTGGCGCCGCGGTAAGTTTTAGCCATGACCCTTAGCCAGGAAATGTGCGTTCAAGAGTCAATGCTAAAATTATTACATTCTGAATAGGGTGTAAATATGGGTACGTTACCTGCTAAACTGAACTGTCCGAAAGCTCTGAAATGCGTGTCTTAGGTACACGCTTCATGTGTACGGTGGAGAGGTAAATTATGATTGTTTCACTGGCAATTCATTCCACTGAAAGACGATCAGCCCAATCCACGAGAGCATCAAGGAGAAGATTGTTGCATCCACTGAACAAGATACTGTCCATATTTTCCGCACTCTGAACAATACAGCACGAGTATTCAAGAACTCAGTGTCAAAAGAGGTGGTGGCACTCGAGCGGAGACCAGGTGGTGCGCAGTTCGCTGATTTACGCGATCTTGTGTCAGGTGCAAGGGGAAAGGGTGTTTATGACATCGGAGACCCAGAGTATGGGATTTGGACTGCTGGTATTGCTATGGGTCTCATCAAGGATATCCCTACATGCGAGGTTCTGCTGAGCAGAATCGAGAGTGAGGCCGAAGAAATCGTTGAGAGAATGAGAAAGCAAATTAATCTCAAGACCAAGCTTTAAGGAAAGAATACCCCTGCAGCGCCGTTTACTTACCTACGGCGAGTTCGTAAAAGCAATCGATGGGTTTAATATTTCTAGTTAGAAGATTCCTGTGTGACATGGTCTTTGTCCTCATCCTGCATCGCTCGCTTAACTTCATCCTTCCAAATCTCAGAAAATTCAGATATACCCTTGCCCTCACTGAGACTCAACGCCTCTATAGGTACCATGTTGTGCTGGTGCACCGGCGTGTTGCGTGTCGCAGCTGGATGCATTGGCGAATCTACTACTCGAAGTTCTGGGAGATCAAGGACACCTGCGTTCCCGTCGGATGACTGACCACGTTCGCAAGTTCCCCGAACGAAAAGGGCATGCAGTTCTTCATAACAGAATAGGAGAGGATCCGTGCGCGGCGCATAGGGGTTGAAATCGAGGATATGTCCTCGGGAAAGATCGCGGGTGAGTAGAAGATCAAAAACATCTGCCCGAGAGAGCCATCAGCCGTTCAGAGTTCAACGGTAAGCCCTACTCTGCTTGGTCGTTCAACAAATGTTCCTTACAATCTGGTTGAGTCAACGTCCAGTTGGGCCGAATGTGTTCTTCCCATAAACGACGCACTGTCGATTTAATCTTGGTTTGTGTGACAGGATCGATCAAATAATCGTAGAAATTCATATCTCTTTGGGTGATCCCTAGATATGCAAGTTAGGTGATGCAGCCAGTGACTCGGAGTCGATTGCACAAACCGAGAAGCATGTCGTTCCGCACGAAACATCGTACCTCTCGACTCCTGTCCACAGAATACCATTTCCTGAGGACGAGCTCCGGGTCGTACAATGGTTGTTCATCTATACCGCACCCCTCGAAGACGCGTTCGACGTTCAGGTCGTGTGTGACAAAGTCGGACGACTTTAGCAGAAGGTAAACATCTGCGGGAGAGGTGCATTTGAGGGGGGAGGACATAGGTAGGACCCATGCTGCATCCTAATTGCCTTGCATATGCACGCAAACAATGTAAACTGTCCTCGTTGTGTGCACACCTTTGGGGAGGTGAAATTTAATTTTGGGAAGACTGCTTGATATTCATCAACAGCAGCTCGTATTCTTGCGTCCAGCTCCGGAAACGAGAAATGTTGAGCCTCGAGCTCCGATCCACCAGAGCTCTCACTTTCGTCTTCATCCGAAAGTGTGCTCTCAGCTACACTGTAGATAGGTATATTAGTGATGTTATTAGAGTGCCAGCCAAAAAAACCGACGCGTCTTCAGATCCTTCCGGGACGAATACCCCATCTGACTCTAGGTAGTTTTTAAATTCTTGGTCCAGGGGTCTGATTATGGTCGATCTGATGGACATGGAAGAGAAGGCAGGAAACCAAGAAGAGAATTGGAACGCCAGGATGTAACTTGCATTGAACTGGGGAAAGATAGTGGACGTGTCTCTGGCCATGATCATTGATGACTATCTAAGACTATTGTGGTCAGCCCCAACTCATCATATACCCCACGTGACCGACACCATTTTACGCCGTGCCCATCGTCTTGCGCGTTGAGCAGCTCACCAAGCTCACTGCTGACAATGGCGACGCCGTCAGAGATAAAATTGAACATCGATACGGACATATTCGTCACTTACTCTGACGCGCTTCAAGCTGCAGCACTTACCACCACCCGTCTAGCAGCGACATCCCTCCCAGCCGATCTTTCTTTTCACCGTTCCATCGACCCAACGCTCGCCCGTGATGTTGATGCGTTCTCGGATCGCGTTCTTGCTTTGGCAAATAAGCTTGTTCACGTCGCAAGTGGAAAGACAAGGAGAATGCGAGAAGAGGAGGACGTCGTGGATGAGTTTGTACGCAATATCGTTGACCCAATGGAGGGGATGTTGGAAGGTACGGACGGCGCACTGGACGTGTTCCTTGGCAAAAGAAAAGAACCTTCCATACACGTTCCCGCTGTTCCGGTCGATCCTCGCCAAAACAAACCAAAGGTATGCACCAGCATTTGACCTTTTAAGCGAATTCCACTAATATGACCAGCAGAAACAACCATTCCGTGGACGACTAGATCCTGTCCTTACTCATGCCTCTCATATACCAAAACCGCAGTTGCTGTTCAAGGACACTCTTTCCAACATGGACGAGTCCCCCTACATCCCTGCAACGCTGATACCACACAAATGGTGCGCCAAGGTACCCCTGGGGTACGTTTTCCGTGACGAGAGGCCGAATCAGGGTATTGAGGATGCCCGTGAAGATGAAAATGAGAAAGAGAGGAGAGAACGCATGTTACATCCTTATTATTATGAATTGACACATCCTTCCTATCCCGATCACGTATTCAGCCCGCCGGCGGAACCCTCACTTCCTCCATCTCTCGACATGCCCTCATCGGGAGCTCCGACAACTTTTCATCCTCTGACATTTATCTCGACTCCCAAAGCCCTCCTCTCCATGGCGAACACCATCTCTTCATCAACAGAACTTGCTGTCGATCTCGAACACCATTCGTACAGGTCATACAAGGGATTCCTGGCACTTATGCAGATATCGACTAGACAAGGAGACTTCGTGGTTGACCTATTAGCACCAGAAGTTAGGGAGGGGCTTAGGCAAGCAAAGGGTAAGTGCATTGGAGAGAGTGAGGAGGCACGCATGGCTAGTGAAGCTGGCCAAATCATTGCAAGAATCTTCGCAGATCCTTCGGTTATCAAAGTACGCTCAATTCTGTTTGCTTTGAATATTTGTTCGACCTTTCTGCCTCTAGGTCTTCCATGGTGCAGAGTCAGACATCGTATGGCTCCAGCAAGACTTCAACATCTTCGTCGTTGGCTTATTTGATACATACCATGCGTCGAAACTGCTGGGTATGCGCTTGTAGTTGCATTTTGTCCTGGCGAAAATTAACCTTCATGGGTACTACTAGATTTTCCAAAATATAGCCTTGCCTATCTACTGGAGACTTACTGTGACTTCATAGCCGACAAACGGTACCAGCTCGCTGATTGGAGGATTCGGTAAGCTTTCGCTTCGTTTTGGTGTTTACTGGCTGACGGACCACCTATTATCCACACTGGTCCCTTCAATATCTACACGACAGACCACTCCCGGTCGAAATGTTAGCCTATGCTCGCTCTGACACACATTTCCTTCTATACATTTATGACATGCTCCGCCTCTCGCTCATTGAGCGATCATCCACTGAGCCGACTATAACTGACGAAACTGGCCCCCTCACAAACACGAAACACACGCATCATGGTCGTGGTCTCATCCATGGCGTTCTAACTCGTTCAGCTCGTACTGTCCTTAGGCTGTACGAAACTGAGGTATACGATGCAGAGGGTGGCACGGGTTCTAGTGGGTGGGATACACTTGCGAGGAAGTGGAACAAGGTTGGGTTAGTAGGTTCACCCGCGCAAGGGCGAGGAACGGAGGTTCAGGGGTTACAAGCAGCGGTCTACAAGGCCGTGCATCGATGGAGAGAAGATGTGGCTCGAGAGGAGGATGAGAGTATACGGTTTGTCTTCCCTGACCCATTTTTGCCACTTTTACCGACAGAGGGTTCTTTCAGATACGTTCTTCCGACTCATCACCTATTCCTTTTAGCGGAACGCGTCCCTACCACTGTTCCGGACTTGCTTTCGTTGTTTGGTGGACCCGGGGGGGTTAATGGAGGTGTTCCTCCTGTATTAAAGCGCCGCACTGGAGAACTAGCGGCGGTTATCAAGGGCGCAATGGAGGGTACCAAGGGAACATCTAGTGCACAAGGGTCAGCAGAGGATGGACGCGAGAGTGTCAGAATAGTAGTTTCGACGGTCGAGGACTCGGAAGCGATGAGCTCCATAGCATCATCAGCTGCGGAGCTAGCCAATGTGTCACGGCTCTGGACCGTCACTCCCTCGCCAACGCCGGCTTCAACCACTTCAATCTCACATTCGTCCTTGTTTGGCACTGGGATATCAGGGGAACCTACGCGAGAGAAAGGAGCTACACCGCCACCTTCGATTAATGGGGAAGAAACTTACTTTGCAAAAGGAAGCGTGCTATTTGGAAGTGCGTTGACCAAGGTAAGTTTTGTGGCTCAGAACGTGTGGCCCTCGCTTCTGTTTCATGAGTTTTTCCCCTCTCGCCGCCCTAACAAGCCTATTGCACTTCATCTCGGTGTATTACAGCGGCTCCTGTCCTGGCGATTTTGCTCCATCTTCCACTCGCGCTGTTACACTTGCGCATATATGGCCTTTCTGTGATTGGTTTCCCTCATTCTGCGATGTTCTACACTCATACATGCATGCTTACAACTCATGCTTCTATCCTGCTAGACTACAGCACCTTCCTCGTCTCGCACGGCCAGATCCACTCTTACACGTGCACAAGTATCGGGTGATTCCGCCGAATGCTTTAAAGACCTCATGGAAAAGATACACAAGACGTTGGTCATTGCGCCAGTTGTATCGATGCCGTCGTTTGCAACATCCGTTCAGGTACGCTGTGTGTTTTCCACGTCATCGCAGACGTTCTCGTGTGGCGATTGGCCGTCGAGATGTCACTCAGTTGACACGTTGCGCCTTTGCCTCGATGCAGACGCAGGCTTTGGATACGTCGCTCTCGGATGTTGGAATGAATCAAAACAACTCCACTGTGCCTGAAGCATCTGATATATCCCCCGGTCCTGCTGGCCAAATTGAGATTCCGTTTGTTCCTGCCCACAAACGCCAGACCCTTTCGAACCCACAAAATTATGAACTCAAAGACGACACGATTGTTGTCGTCGGTCAAGCTGGCACACGGCAACGAAAACGAAAACGCGACAAGGCCAGAGGGGTGGCTTCGTCGCCACAATCAAAGTCCGGAACATCCGCTTCCACCGGTGATCATGATCAGGAGATGGAGGAATTCGATTATTCGAGTGTCCCCAACTTATTGGACAATGAAAGCAAGCGTGAAGATGCACGGGGTGTGCTCGAAGAGGACAACAGGGGGAAAAAGAAGCAGAGACATGGGAAAGGTGTGTCGATGTCTTTCTCCCGATCGTCGACATTCGAAAAAATGCGAACGCCGTATGTTACGCTTCTTTCGCGGAATCTTCTTCGTCTTCACCCTGACACGAGACGACATCTGCTATCCATGCATTTGCTCCCTGGTGAAATGGAAGACGAGTATTTGCGAATCTCTTGTGCTTCTGTTGGTTCCTGGTTTACGAGTAACTGACATTTATTCCAGGATCTGGACTCTTTGAATATGGCAACTTTCGGGCCCCACCGCGAGACCAGCGAGAAGTTAGGAGTGGTAATAAAACTCTCACGTTTAAATGAGATCACATACATATCCTTCTATCGAGAGGTTCGGCCCAATTCTTTCATCACGATTTGTCAAGCTGCACGCCATGGCAACACGCAGGCGCGTCAGGCGTGGCCCAATACGTGAGAGTACTATCGTTTCTATCAACTCGGGTGCTTGAGCAAGATTTGCTCTTTGCCGTTCGAGGCTTGGGGCAAGAATCGAAGCGCACCACATCTCGTGGTGTATCGTGCGTCACTTACTCAACATGAAACTAAAGGTGAGAGGTCACGACTCGAGTTCATGAGGGATGGAAGATGGCTAGTGAGCAGATACCCTTCACCTGCAGGAAAACGTTAGATTTTGAACTAATGTCCGATGACGCTAACAAGAAAGGAGTGTTCTAGGTTGGTTTTTGGGCGCGCAGTAGCCTGGCAAATGTGACATGACCCAAGGGCGCGACTATTCATGAGCTGTTCTAGGATGATACGAGTGGTGGAGCGGTGCCAGGCCGAGTATAAGGCCGAGTGATAGAGGTGAGTAGTGCAGAGTTACAGCCTCTACCCCTCTGGCTTCCTAAGTGTGCATCGTCTTCGCGACCTGTTCACGAGCATGTCTATTCCTGTGACAACGGACCAAACCTTCCAGACTAACTCTCCCGAGTTCTGTCCCCCTGGAACTTCTACAGCTGATATAGCAGATCGGTCGTCGAAGGAAGCTGCCGAAGAGGAATCTCTTTCGGATATCGAGTACATTCCCGTGGCTGACGACCCGCGCAAATGGACACACATTAGAAAGGTATGTGGTCATTTTGCATGTTCACTGTTGAATAGTTATTCTATGGTCGACAATGCTGTGGATTATATCCGCGGCGTCTTTGGTTTCGACTCTGGTGTGGAATATACAAAATCGTATGTCTGAATCAAATACTCCTAACGTTCGATGGGAAGGGATAAATAGTTCCGGATAGCCCATGAATGCACTGATGGTGCACAACTTGCATGCTACGTGGACAGATTAGCTGGACCCTCGTGCCATTCATCATCGTACAGTGAAATTTTCCACTCGTTTGGAGCACCGCTAGGGAAATCAAAGTTCGAAAAGCTGTTACTCCCGCAGGCTGATGAGCCCAAGCTCAAGAATAGAGCAGGTCTAGGTTGCAGCTAACATAATTTTCGTTCTGGCATGCGTGTGGCACAAACTGCTGGGTTGGATTTTTCGTTTGTTGCTGGACCCGGGCTGGATGGGACAGCTTACAGATCTAGCACAGCAATGGCAATTTTCGGTAGCAACCCTAGCAGACATGTATGAAACACACGAACGAGGAACGATGATGGGTATCTTCTATGCCACGCCGCTTCTTGGACTAGCCCTTGGACCTATCATCAGGGGCACTCTCTCGGGAGCTTTTGGATGGTCAGCAAGTCTTTATTTTCTCTTCGCATGCGGAGGCATCATTTTAGCGGTATTCGTGTTTTTGGTCAAAGACACGTTCTGGCTTGAGTGTAGCTTGACCTACTAAGCTGAGTTACGCAGGGGGACGAATACCGCAGGGCAACTGGAGTCTGCTACCGAGTCCACGGTCACGGAGAGTAATACAAGGACCGAGGAGAAGCAAGCAAGGGTGTCACCGCAACCAAGTCCAATTGAAGATGGAGCAGCTGTAGTCAAGGTTGGTTGAACGACTGCCTTTCGCGGATAGTAATCCATTTCCGTCGTTCTGGAAGATTGTACTTAACAGAGAAGCAACCTTGCGATCTTGTTGGCAAACGGTGAGTGATGTGGATGGTTTTGTGTGGTCACAGTTTGACTGCTTGATCAGGACTAGTGTTTGCATTCAGCTATTCTTTGTCATACACCTACACGCGAACGCTGAGCATGCTACAGACATAACGCACTTTCCGCTGGGATTGTTGTTCTCTCGCTCGGAGCTGGTACGTGCCTTGTTGAATTGCGAAGACACGAAGCTGAGGGAAAGAGGGAGCGTTGGCGGGAGTGGCCGTTGGTCGGACCACGTTGTAACGATGACAATCGAGAATAAGGGGAAATGATATCTTGAGGTGGGTCACCCTTGATTTCTAGAACGGGATGGGAATGGTGATGGGCCAAGAAAGATGCGCTTGAAGAGCACAACGCTGGCAATGGTCTGGGTACCTCCGAGTGTCATTGGGTATAAATGGGTGACAGAGAAGCACGTTGACGTGAGTGTGGTCTGCCTAATGCTGTTCATGCACATGTGTGGATTCTTTTCGATGTGAGCACCATAGCATCATAGTCCGGTGGTTGTGCTGACACGTTGCAGATGGATGTACACGAATAGTACATTGGCGTACGTGGAAGCCCAGGCTGGCTACGCAGTTCGGTCGCGGCGAACAGTTCGTTCCGAGGTGCGCTGGCATTCGTGTCTATTGCAGCTGCTGCAGGATGCAGTTGGCGATGGGTGGTTATACGCTGGCTTTGGGAGAGTCGTGCCCAATTGTCCTTGATATGTTTTTGAAATATTTAATTAAATTGTATGTATGACCGGAGTTTACCGAAGTTGGAGATGAGACTGCGAAACACGCCAGAATAATCGACCACACTCATCCGCCTCGTCGTCGAGCACAACCGCGACTCATCCTCGCCGTCGTCCGACACACCCACCCCACATTCCGGCCAACCTCTCAGCGAGGCTCGACCATGGGCCAATCTCTCTCTCGCCGCCATCCAGCCACAACGCCAACGCCAACATCAACGTCAGCGTCGTCCGCACCTGTCCCAGGACCAGGACATGTAAATAACACCCCCCCACCTCGTCGCTCTCTTCCTCGTCGCATTCTTTCGTCCATCCCAAAACCGTCCTTGAGATCGCTCCCCCCTTCCTCTTCCCTTACCCTACCGACTCGACCCGAACAGACGCTCAGAGGAAAGAACCGCCGCTGGAGGCTCTCGCGCAGACGAAGTGTCCCAGCCAACATCGAGGGATCCGTTCCTGCTCGTATGGATGCTTTGACGGAACATGACGAGCACCAGGTCGATCGTGACGTCGACGAATTTGGCGTCATTACGCATCGCGTGCCCGACAGTCACAGTGACTCTCCGGCTGCATCCGCGAAGGGAAAAGAAAAAGCGAAAGACGTTTCTGACATCGAGGACGATAATGAAGACGACGACAAGACCCCCATTCCGTCCACGTCGACCGCTCCCCCTCTTGCGCAATCGGGAGCTGGCAAGGATCACGTCGACGAGGACGAAGTTGTCATTACCCCAACGGACCCGGACCCCTCTCCTCCTCGTCAACCCCCACCTCTGCCATCATCACAAGAGTCAGAACATCTCTCCGTTCCTCTTTCGTCAATATCCACCCCCCCGCCGTCTCCGCCACAACTATCAACCCAACAAGTGAACACCTCCCGACCCTTCCCACCCCCCGGAACCCTCGTCGTCGTTCAAGGCGTTGTACACACGACAGATGTCCCTCGCCCTTCAGACCTTCCCGTAGCCACATCCAGTCCAGCCCCCCCAACAACCAACGATGTCCTAAATTCACACACCAACACCAGTCTCGATACCAATTCAACACGACCTTCCTCTGTACCACCTGGCTCTAGACCAAGTAACCCTCTTTCTGGTATTTTGCCGCGCCCTTCCAGCATGACTCCCGCAGTACCTTCTTCCACTCCCTCGGATCCCACGATCGGCTCCTCAAATTCCGACTCCCAGGCTCGACAAACCACATCCAATGCTAGCGGTGCGGCTGAGGACAGCGAAGGCGAGGATCGTGCACACACCCATCCGCATGGAATTTCAATGGCACAGGGACCTGTCGGCGCATCCGGTCTATCTGCGAGCAGTATTGATGTCTTGGGAACTTTACTGAGGCATGTCTTTTTATCCATGGTTATACCCACCCGGATACCAACGTCATATTTTCTTCTCGATCTTGTCGTTTAAAACAGCGTCGCAGCAGCGGCAACGGCTGCATCTCTTTTAACAGGTTCATCAGAACCCATATTCTCTTCGGGACTCACATCCTCTCAGCCTGCACCGTCTTCCGGCTCCATTCTTCAACCTGCGGGCTTCAACTCTAATCTTCCATCCGAACGCCCGCTTTCTCCTACCCCAACTTCGGATGCTGGACGAATGAGGCATGTGTGGAGTAGTCTGCGAGACCGACTGGGACTCGGAAGTGGAGCTCATAACTCGAATCACTCAAACGACAACACAAGCTTAGGCCCAGGACAAAATGCGCCATCTCAGCCATCGGACATCACACGACCACGTGATCCACGCGAGATTATGCTCGCCGAGATGGCAAGAGCGTTCAACCTTGGGCTTGGGCTTAATGGAGCACCAGCAAGCCCTCCATCTACTGCTTCTCCTGCAAACCCCAATACTGCTGGGCTTGCGACGCCTGACGATGGCGATGTTCTAACCGGAGACGGAGACGGAGAACAACCATCACTTCCTCCGCCTGACAGCTTCGAACGATTCCTCATGGATCTACAAACTGATCTAAGGGTCACACTGATGCAGGAGCAGGAACTGGGCGCTATTGGAGGGCCACCGCGAGATGGCGGTGAGGCCGCTGAGGATGTAGAAGAGGATCAACCCATTCCCGAGCTGCAGAGTCTCTCTGATTCCGATCCCGAGGACTTTGGGGCGAGGCATTTTGATAGTGACGACGAAGACGAACTTGACTGCGAAGATGATGTAGACAACGAAGGCGATGAAGAGGACGTGCAAACCGCCCAAGAACAGCTCAGTGGTCGTACATCTCCAGCGCCCTCTGCCCTTGGTGCAGATACCCACTGTCCGTTCGGTGTAAGAACCAGCCCTGGATCGCCTTCTTTCGGCGCTATTGGTATGTCGCCTCACACAGCACCCTCACAGTCAGTATCTACAGCAATCTTTCCGGGCGCCAACGGTGAGATTGGTGCAAACAGTTCTGCCACTGATAACGGTAAGAGTGAAGACATCGGTGCTGCGCACGCATCTCCCAGTGTTTCTATCGGAATAGGAGCCCACGTTCCAGCAGGCGGTTTAGGCCCACCAGAAATTCGGTCTGAGGAAGAGCCAGAACGTCAGGGAGGAGCGGCTGTATTAGGCGTGGCACACAGCCGAGAAGCTTCGAATGAGGGGCGGAGAGTGGAGGCAGAGGGCTGTCGTTCCGTATCGGGTGCCATTGCTGTGCCGCCACTTGACGTTCAGGAACCTTCAAATGTACCGAGGACCGGGACTGGGCGGGAATCTTTTCTTCCAGGAACGTCTCCCTTGCCCGATTCTTCGACGTCCAACACTCCTAATTCATTACCAGGAGGCTTGGCGTCAACTATACAGGTTCCTACCCAGCCGTCGACCTCAACGTTACCCCCATCCTCAGATTCCGAGCCAACCACACAGAGCCCATCTTCCTTAAACCCAAGCCCAGGAGACTCGTCGATGCCTTTCCGTTTACCTTTCTCACCAAGCTCTGCTTCGCGTACCGAGCACACCCCTGGAGGGGGTATCAACTGGTGGAGGATGTACCGATTCCCAGCAATAGCATCCCCAAATCAAGGACAACAAGGGGGACCCCAAGGATCGTCTCCACTATCACAACCCGCTTTTCGCACCACAGTACAAGGTCCGAGTCACTCTTCTGCTTCTCCCTGGGCACAAGACCAGAACCAGCAAAATGAAATGATTACATCACGTGGGGTGGCCCAAGTCCCAGGTGCACATAGTGGGCTGGCGCAGCCAGCACTAATGCCGTCTCCTGCTACACCCACCAACATGCCTAATCTCGTGTCTGCTTCTGGCCCGAGTATCCGTACACCTCAGTCTACAAATGGTCAAGACTCTATTCCTCCCACGAACGGGAGCTCCAACTCCCCAGAACACCGTAATAGCGTCGTCGTGCCTGTCATCGTGGTTGGACTCCAGTCTGTAAACATGGACAGACAACCTCCACACACGCCTCACCCACATGGGAACAACACCTCTGCGATAGACGACGAGGATGGAGAAGGTATGGAATTTGACGGCTTGGAACATCCAATGTCAATGCCTTTGCATATTCCCGAGCCACCCGAGTTCCGCCAACATTCAAGCCCCTCGAGTACAAGCCAACAAGAACAGAGCGGTCAACAACCGGCCCGCGGACGAACGTGGCAGAGTCGTGCTGCGAACGCAATTAGGAATTTGAGGCCTTCAAGGAGAAACGCAGATGCTACCCGCCCACAGCTGCAAGAGACTCCCGGTTCGAGGACGTTTTTGATTTATGTCATTGGAGGTACATCTTTTGGTCGCCGTTCGTGCTGTCGTCGCTGATGTGCACGTTTGGTAGGGTATTACCCACCCGACCACCAGATCATTACAGGTGGTAACTTGGATTCCTTTGAGGCATTATGGTGGGTTCTTTATTTTCTGTGCCTCTCTTGAACGAGACATTCAAATCACTGTGAATATAGGGAGCTTGCGGAGTTGTTGGGTCAAGTAAAGCCTCCAACGGTGTCCAAAGAAGAGATCGAGAAGTCAGGGCTCGAGATTATCAGAGCATCGATGCTCGAAGAATATGAAAAACAGGGGTGCGTCGCGAGCAATTGTATCGACAGAGTACGTATTTTCTCAAAGAGGCAGAATTATCATTGACTTTGCTCCAGTGCCTCATCTGTCTTGACGATTACACCCCAGAGGATGAGCTGCGAGTCCTCACATGTAAACACACGTTTCACCAGGGTTGCGTGGACAGATGGCTTGAGACTGGCCGTAATAATTGCCCCGCGTGTCGCACGAAGGTTTGTCCAGCGCTGTGAACTATGCATTCTGGTTGCTGAACGATGATTCGCATTCTCAGGGTGTTGGCAATGAAAATAATGCAGGTTCTACTTCTGCAACACCATCAGACCGGCTATTTCATGACATCTAGTTCCTCTACAAATTCTGCCATTCACAAGTACCATCACCCGCTCCGCATCCAAAAGTCATTCCTTGATTCATTTCCGCATTTTTACAAAACCATAAAAACAGATCAAGACCAGAACCACCAGCTGTAGCATGTTGTTCGCTCCAACTTGTCTCCTCTCATTTTCTTCCCAATTTTGCACTCCGTCGCTTGCCGGTACTTCATTCCTGCTCAGATATATATTGGCTGCTTAGTACAGTACACTCGCTTTCTCTCACGTATAAACATGGCGCAATCACGTTTATCGCTCAATTTTTATGCCATTTCTTGTACCGTTAACTCGAGGGGACCTTTGACTCAATAACTTAGTCCCACAGCGTCTCGTTTGACTTGATTCGGTAGTAGACTAGCTTTAGCAAGGTACTACTTCAAGGGGGTATACACGGGTTTAAGACTAAGTACTCATGCCCGCTTCGCGGTGATCCCGGCCTCCTTGAGCTTCGCTAATAGCTGGTCGACGTTTTCCACCTGTCGAAAGCGAAGCACCAGTAAGCGACTAGACTAAAATATAAAGGAAAACACGCACCTTGCCGCCACCGACGCGCTTTGGAGGCTCAGTGACTTTGATGGTCTCTAGGCGAGGAGCAAAGTCGATCCCAAGATCTGCAGGTGTTAGTTTTTCAAAGGGTTTCTTCTTTGCTTTCATGATGTTGGGCAAAGATGCATATCTAGGCTCTAAGAACAATGGACTACGTGAAGGAATTGCATCACATACGTGTGTATCACGTACCATTCAATCTAGGAGCACTGGATCAGTCTGCTAGTTCAATGCCTACCAAGTAGCTCACCTCAGATCCGTGGTGACCACGAGAGGAAGTCTACATCGGAGCTCTTCCAATCCACCATCTATCTCCCGAGTGACATGTGCCAACTTTTGTGCCGCATCCACATCCACCTTGCTCGCAAACGTCGCCTGTGCCCAGCCCATGAGCCCAGCGAGCATCTGGCCAGTTTGGCCGGCATCGTCGTCGATGGCTTGTTTGCCCATAATGACGAGGTCGACGCCGTCAGATTGGCGCTTGATGATTGCCTTGAGCGCTTTGGCGACCCCAAGCGGCTCGGGAGAGGGCGCGGACTCGGGTATCTCGACGTGGATGGCCGAGTCGGCGCCCATGGCAAGCGCTGTCCGGAGAGTCTCGGAGGATTTCGGGGGGCCGATAGTGACAACGCTGATGGACTTGACGGCGTCTTTGAGGCGTTCGCGTATCCGGACTGCTTCTTCCACAGCTACGTGGTGTGTTGGTCAGAAACGGGTATGGTGGGGAGGGTCAGGGGGGACACACCGATCTCGTCAAACGGATTCTGTGTGGGAGGTGGGATTTAGATGAGGTAGGACGGCGTGTCGAGGAGACGCACCATCGAGTGTTTGACGTTGAGGTCGATGCCGGTCTGCTCTGGGTTGACGCGGATCTTGACAGCATAGTCTACTGCCCTGTGAATGGAAATGAGGTGAGTGGAAGTTGTATGGAGAATGAATTACCGCTTGACTGGGACGAGGATGTTGAGCAGGCGAACAGCAGAAGATCTCATCCTCGAACGTCGTGGGTCAGGTCAATGTCGGAACTCGGCGCAATTGCCGAACAGAGTCCAACGCCTCATTCGGATTTCATGTGCAATCGTCCCGGCTTCGGACAGACAAGTCCGATAGAACTCTTCCATGGTTGTTGTTGGTTGCACCTTTGCCAGCTGTTCACTGTTCAGCGCCCCCCCCGGAAGTCATCTGGTGACTCGTGGACTCTCAGCTGACCACCGCCTATGCGACTCACAATTGCGCTGGCGTCAAGTTCAAGTTCAAGATCTTGTCGCAGATCTAGTTGAAATCGAGAGAGTAATGATCGACGATCTGCCAAACGCGATCCATACAAATTTTAGTGAAACAAATCGAGTGCTGGTTAGACAAGGTCAGTGTTCCATGAATGTGGAGGCACTCATTGTTGTCCTCTCGCCGACTAGAAAAAGTTGCTTGTAAAGGGACATTCTTCGATGGCATCACCATCACAGAGGTTAACCACCCTCACTCTTCCGTACTAGCAACTGGGGAGTTTGTGCGACCTCTGGCCTGAAACAAATCGAAATCACCGAATTACTAGTTCATCAGCTAGCCCTCGCAAGTTCAACGAGGTACGCAATAAGTTACTTCCAATACAAGATCGGTTGTTCTATGGTTCTGTATAACTGTCGACACGTCACACGACATCTAATGAGTGTTTCTCGCCGCAGCCATCAACTTCGCAAACGTGGAGTCGGGTCGAGCGAGAAGCTCCTGAGGCGGAGCATACTCGATTGGCACACCTTGCTCCATCACTAACACCTTGTCGCACTCCCCCAGAATTCTGTCGTTCAGTCGGTGCACGACGCTGAGAATCGTTGCACGAGGACAGCTCCGCCGCATCGCTTGCTGGATGAACACGTCGGCACCAGCATCGATCGATGCCGTTGCCTCGTCCAATAGCAGGATCTTGGGGTTCCGTAGGATGGCAGCCGCAAGACACAGGAGCTGGCGCTGGCCGACAGAGTAGTTCAACCCGTTGTCTTCCACGATGGTGTCAAGCTTGGACTCTTGGAAAACAACGAACTTCTTCAGTCCAACAAGATCGAGGGCGTGCCAGAGCACATCGTCTTCATGCTCGTCGTCGAAATCAAGACAGGAGCGAATTGTACCCGAGAAGATGAAGGGATCTACAGGAGCCATGTTCAGAGTGTGGATGGTTGCGGAACGAGGATCCACTGCTTACCTTGGGGTATCACCTGAATACCACGGCGCAAAGTCGACAGACCGAGAGATTTTATGTCTAGCGATGAAAATAAGATCACAGATCAGAAACTGGTGGCACAAATCCTTACCTCTCCCATCGATCTCGACCGTGCCATTGCTAGACTCCAGCATGCGAAGTAACAAAGACAGGAGCGTGGACTTTCCAGAACCAGTGCGCCCGACGATAAAGATTGTCTCTCCTGCATTGAAGGTGAGGTTGACATTTTGCAGGACGCGCTTGTCAGGGCGAGAGTGGTATGCAGCATCAATGTCACGCAGAACAATTTCGCCGCGCATGGGCCAGGTCCCCTCAGCAGGGTCAGACCCAAGATGTGTGGGGCCTTCCCTCGGGAGTGAGGCGGTGTAGTTCATGAGACGTTCAACAGAGTTCATCTAGAGATGGCTAAATGAGTCCCAGAGTCTAATGAGTAATCACTTAAACGGACCTCTGCTTCGACATTGGCAGCACTCTTGAGGAGCAGGTTCATGATGTAGGTGAGGCCCGATGCATAGGTCAATGCGAGCACGTATTGGGTACTGTTCCCGATCACATTGGTGTGTGCAAGCATTGCAAGGGCAAAGACAATCAACGAAGACAAGATTTCCA
The DNA here is from genome assembly GCA_038090935.1 of Hortiboletus campestris. NCBI lineage: Eukaryota > Fungi > Basidiomycota > Agaricomycetes > Boletales > Boletaceae > Hortiboletus > Hortiboletus campestris. The sequence goes on from JBBPNN010000261.1 coordinate 26,150, forward strand.
TCCGCAGGGTGACCCATATTTCTAGACAAACTTTCAGACATCCTGAATAACGCTGGAAGAATAGACATACCGGCGTGCATCCTCAAGAACGTGGGCTTGTTGCTTGCGTCTAGGAGCCCTCCAACTGCATTTTCAAAGTCTGTCTCGCGTCCGTAAGCCATGATCGTCGGTATTCCATCGAGGGTCTCGCTGATGCGAGACTGGAGTGGACCTCGTCCAGTAGACTCGAGACGCTTGAGCTCACGAAGGGACTTGCGGTAGAATTTCAGCACAAACCAATAGACGATGATCATCGGGAGTACAAAGGCTAATCAACTCATGAGCAGAGATCGAGGGAGGAGATGTTGTGCTTGGACTTACCCAGCATGATCGGAGTGCTGTAACCCAAAATAACAACCGTGGAAATCAAGCTCCCGATTCCCGCAACCAACTGGAAGAGCTGGGGCATAAGACGTTGATCAATTGCCTCGATGTCCTTGGAAAAACGGTTCATGATGCGACCAATTGGTTGACTCTCGAACCACCACATGGGAGCATGGATGACACCCTTAAGGGCTTTGGAGTGGAATGTACTGCTTGCGCGGATGGTGCTCAGGAGAATGGTCACGTTGAGGATGACTATAGACGTGAGCCTCGAAAACGCGTAGGGGAGAGATGCAGCAAGCTCACCAATGGCGAGAACAGAGGCGAAGCCGATGCCATCGTATATGCCGATCCAAGCTTGAGCTTTCTCGTGCCAAGTGTCTTCCGTCCACCAAGTGAGCCATTGGCTAAGAATGACGACACTGCCTTGCATGAGTATCATTTCAAGCAGTAGCATGATAGTCATCCCGATACCGCCAGTGGCCTTGAGGTACGCCCACCATGTTGCTGCATCAACGGCACCCTTGTGGCGTTCTTCCTCGGCGATAACCTGGTCAGTGGCTTCTTCGCGCTTAATTACAGCCCTCGGATGTCCAGAAGCGCTGTTGCGCTTTTCATCCTTCTTCGCATTATCATGAGACCCCTCCGATGTCGTTTGAACATCGCTGAGCAGACGGGTAAGCTTGCCATTCCTGGCAACAAGGTCGTCGAAGGAGCCTTGCTCGGCGACGGTGCCGTCGGAGATAACGATGATATGGTCGACCTGGTTGAGGTACTGGAGCTGGTGAGTAACGAGAACGCGCGTTTTCCCCTGCAAGGCATGCCTGATACAGTTGTGGAAGACAGTGCGGCCAACGCGAGGGTCCAAAGCGGAAAGCACGTCATCGAAGAGGTAGATATCAGCATCGGAATAGACTGCACGGGAAAGAGCCAGACGGGCTCTCTGTCCACCACTGAGGTTGTTTCCTTTCTCGCTCATTTGGGTCGCCATGCCATAAGGAAAAGTTTCAAGGTCCGAATCAAAGCACGTAGTCTGGATGGCCTTCTGGAGTTGATGGATGTCGAGGGGACGACCGAACAAGATGTTGTCCTGAATGGTGGAGGTCTGAACCCAGGGTTGTTGGGCACAGTATGCAATAGAACCATTACAGAAAACCTCGCCAGAGACGCGTGCCATCTCTCCGATGATAGCAGATAAGAGGGAACTCTTTCCAGATCCTACATTGCCAACGATAGCGGTGAGGGAGCCTCTGCGAATCGAGATATTCAGATCATGTAGGAATGGAACGGAGCCAGAATCTTTATCCTCGTCGACCTTGTCTATACTGGAGATCTCAGCCTTATCGTTTGTCACTTGAGCAGGCAGGGAGGCATCATTGCTATCGAGAGTAGTCCAGGAGAAAGCACCATCGACGATGGTGATAGCATGGCCGATGTTCACAACAGGGTGCGAAGAATCGGTAGTCGAGGTTTTCTCATCAGCAAGCAAGAAGGAATAAATACGACCCCAAGATGTGGCTGCGATGACAATGGCACTGTCGTGAAGGTCAGTGTGAGCTTGGCCCGCGGAATAATCGACGACATACCTGAGGAGCTGTGGAAGCGATATGAGAGGGTCCACCAACATACCGAAGAAAGAAAGGGCGGGGAAGACCCTTGAAGAAGAAATTGTACCCATGTTCTCGTGGCCGAAGAGGGAGAAGGCAGCAAGGGGCATGACAGTGTTAGTGACCTGGACGAAACGATTTCAACATCTCGATTATCGCTGACTGCGTAGGCCTACCTGCCCGACGATGACAAACGTCGCAACCCCCGTATTGAAGGTACGCAACCAACGAAGCTGATCTGTACGGATGCCTTCCAGCTTCGCCAAGAAGTGCTTCTCACGACCGTTGATCTTCACCACGCGAATACCTGAATGACCAGATAGTCAGTAAATCAGTGATAAATATACAATAATAGGTTTACCGTCCAACACTTCACGGATGGTCTTGAGGCGACGATCACCAAGTCTCATGAACCAAGGAGCGGCCTTGCGCATGAACACGGGGACGACCATAATAAGAATAAAGAGGGCGAATAGGAGAACACCAATGCTGGCCCATGCAGAGACACCAAGCAGACGAGATAAAAGGACCGTAACGGTAACCAACTGGAGGGGAATACTCCAAACTTGGTGGATAACCTCCCATGCCTTGGATGCAGATTCGCAGTCGACGTTGAGAAGGTTCATGATATACCCCTTGCCATATTTTTGGCTGTTCTCCGAAGAGAGACGGAGAGACTTCTTGTAAACTGCTGAAATGAGAGATGTCTTAACGTCCATGGCCATACGCTTTGCAAGTTGGTCAGCAGAGCGTCCGCATAGTGTGTACATCAGCTTGAGTCCCATTAAGATACCGCCCAAAATGTAAGTATTGTAAACAATGAGAGGGAAACCACCAGTCGCCTGTCTGATAGCTGAGTTGTATTCCGCGAGCGCCGTGGCGTTGCCAGTGGGTGGAGGAGGAGCGTTTATGGCGACTATGATTTGTTGCAGCACTAGTGGGGAAAGGATGGATGAACATATGGAGAAGAACCAGAGAACCCCGGAAATCAACCTATAAGTTTCGTCAGGAAAAGTGAATACAGGAAGAGATGATACTTGCCACAATGTACAGGCAGCAGCAAAGATCACTGCGAACAGTTTAGGGCTCTTACGTTTCCTGTCGAACGACCATGCTGGCAATTGGGCCCAGAAATGATCCACCCAACGCTCCACTATGGTTGCCTCGTCGTTCCGTCTTAGAGGAAGCAGGTCCTACAGGGAAGGGAAAAAATGAATCATATTTTAATGTGATGTACAGCTCAGCCCGAAACGAATATAACTACCGATTCCAACAACGGCCTCTTCGATCCCAAGCGGAGCAACGGCGTCATCCATGACAGAAATAAAAACGCGTACGGGGTGGGGTTTAGTGTTGGGTGGGTTGCGACATTGTTGGCGGAATCGAGGATGGGGGCCTCGACGGGAGGTTGCATAACAATGAGAGTATTTACGGGATGGGAATTAAACGGAGGAGGGGGGTCGACCGAGTAATCTGGAATTTTCTCGCTGACCACGATCTCGCGAGCAGCAACCGGAACCCCAACTGGTAATTCAGGATCTTTCTCGAGGGAGTCAAGACCTTCTTCGTCAACCACGGCGGCCTGGCTGACGGGGCTGGCAGAACTCATGTTGACCTCCTCAGTCACCTCTTCTTCGTCACCAAGAATCTCCAAGGCAATGCATTGAGCGGTAAGATCTTCCTCGAAGAGCTGCTCCACCTGCCCCTGATACTCATATTCGGACTGCAACCAGAAGTGCAGGCGAACCATGGTGATCGAGGTGAGGCCGGAGTAAAGGAGAGGCAAGTCCGTCGGAATAGCGTCAGGAGACCTGCACAGCTTCGTAACCTCGGCCGCGATTTCTTCGGCAAGTGCATCGACTTTGGACAGAGGAGCAGTCACCGGAGCGTCAGCAGAGTAACCAGGAGGAAGTCTTTCCGTGGAGTCAACTCTCTTCTGAAGCTCGACGAGATCGATCTTATATGATGTGTTGAAAGGCATCTCTGGGATACAACGAACGGAGCTGACGACCAAAGCGAGGTCATCGTTGTGAGAAATGCGCAAGTGTTCGCGAGCGTGCTTCAGGACGAACATCGCATCAGCGGTCTGAGTGCCGACGACCAGGACGATTCCTTGGGTCGCATTTGACTTCACAAGTTTGAAACCAGTGATGTTGAGAGCCTTGTCGGCAAAGGCAGGGGCTAATGCACGTTCGACGTAATCAAGATCCACGAACAGACCATTGATCTTGACGTTGCGCGAGCTACGGCCGCGGATCGCAATGGTACCGTCAGCTTGCATGCAACCAATGTCGTCCGTGTAAAGGAGTATGTCATCCCCAGCGCGTGGACGGAACATATGCTGGGATGCTTCTTCGTTGTCAAGGTACCGTGTTGCGCTCTGAGTCGTGATAAACCCAACGATCCCAATTGCCCCTTCTTCACTCTGCGGGATGACAGACAACGACTCGTCGAGGAGGATAAGGTCCGTACAACCTTGTGAGGGCCCGAATGAAATCGTGGATGGGATGGGGTCGGTGGGGCGAACCAACATTTGCGAAATTCCTGCGAAACCAACCTCGGAGCACTATACAAGTGTTTAGTCTAACTGTAGAACGGAAACTACCGCAAAATAAAACCAACCGCGTAGTTGCAAGCGATCGTCGCACTTGGGAAGATGATAGTAGCCAATTCGAGATCACGAATGTCAAGTGATTCACCACCAATCACCATCCAATAGACACGATTGAAACCACGGGGAAGTCTTGATCCACCAGCGCGCATTTGCGCATAGTCCGCGAACGCACGGAAGACGCTGGGTGTAAAGTGCACTCGAAGTATCTGAGAATTCCGAGTGGATTCAAGCTCTTCGCATAATGCAATGCATTGATCAGCAACAGACAATGATGCATCCAGGTATAACGTCGTCCGGTTGAACATGAAACGACGAATCTCGAAAAGAGGGCGCAAGAACGTCTATTTTGTCTGACAAGTCAGCGCCGACCGTTAATACGGTCAAGGAAATACTGACCGTCCCACCACGCAGCCATTGACCATCCATAGCTTTCAGATGTGCTGAAGACTCTTCACTGAGCACAGCAAGGCTTCTGCGCATTGGGTACACAATGCTCTTTGGGACACTTGTGCTACCACTGGTAGGAGTGATAGAACAGATCAAGGGGACCGCTTCAACCACCTCTTCAGGCGACGGAGGAATTACATGGCTCGGAGGCTTCGGGGAATCGACGAGGCTGAAAGTGGAGACGGCACGGATCCCTGGTGCAGCTGGCGGCTCCGAGGAACCAAAGAGAACGAGGTGTACATTGGCACGCTCGAGAATAGTCTGGAGGACCTCTGGTGCCCACTTTAAGGAAAGGAAGACGACAGTACGTCCTGAGAGCCAGATAGCATGAGCCGCGGCAACATAATCGATTTCGAGACTAGGCAGAAAGATTAGATACGACCGACTGAACAAGACGTCGTTGAATGTACTCACCCCGTATACAGGCCAATAGGGTTCCTGGTATCGTCAAGACCATGTATTTTGTCTGCGATCTGCCTGACACGCGCCCACAGGGCTGCATATGACCATTGATCCTCTCCGCTTTTAACAGCATCCACAAACGGGTGCTGCTTGGCAACTGTTAGAAGGGCCTCGGTGGGGGTAATGAACGAGCTGGACATCGTAGTGTGGATTCTACGGATGAGTTGGAGAGAAACGGGCAGTTTGGTTTTGACTCACCGCCTAAAGTAGTGTTTACCATGTCGTCTTGAATATGACATCCGCTCAGGCAACTTGGTGTTGTCTTTATGTTGTCGTTTTACTTTTTTGGTTAGAGCATCAGGTAATTCCCTCCTTTGTGAGGTGGCTAATCGATCAATCGATCAGCGCTCAGCGCTCACCCATCGTTCGTCGAAAGCGTTACGCGACAAGACCGCATCCTTTCTACACCCGCAAGCCATTACAAAGTTGGTTTTGCCACAAACCTGTGACCTCGTTTCAGCAGGTACTTCACCGGACCAGTAAGAGTACGTACATAAATTATCTTGAGAAGCCGCGCAATGCACCGATTTCCGGCTCGGTATAGGATGGAAACCGTGACATTGTTTCCTTTTGATCCCCGTTGTGCCAGGAATTGTGGGATTAAATGTACCGGCAGCCGATAGTGTCGTCATGAATGTAAATAATAGAAGCATGCTAGCCTAGTGGCCCATCTGCACGCCTCAACCATCCGCCACTGGCAGGCAGCAAAGTGTTGTCGTGTTATCGTTTTCTTTTCTGGTTAGAGCCTATCAGGAGTTCCCTCGTTTGTGAGGTGGCTAACCGATTGGGGCTCACGAATCGTGCCAAAGACTCGTCAAAAACGTTATGCGATAAGACCGCACCACTGATTCGGATTGCGAACATCTAATGAACGGCGCCATCAAGAGCTTTCAGCCACTGGATGTGGGATGGGGCGATCATTCTGTTCGGCGAACAGCGAAGCAAAATAAGAAGAAATCAATACCGTTACTATTGCCGCATCTACCTCGGTGCAAATGGCTGGTGCAATGCAAATTTATCAAACACCATCATCCAGAGTTGTCTTCACACCGAGGCAAAGACGAAAAACGAGGGAGGCCAGCCAATCCGCGAGGTGTGCCCAGACGTATCGGAGTTTGAAACCTGGTATACACCGCTTATTTTCTGCCGCGGCGCGCGGATTTTATTTATTTATTTATCACTGGGAACTGTGCCAAAAACGACTGTTTTGTTTCCTGACGCCAAGATCCCAGAGATCGGGTAAAACGATTTATAGATCTGAGACATGGAGGTCCGGTCAAGGGTCATAGGATGATAAGTATGCCCTCAAAACCCATGGGGTAAAGCTCTAAGAAATAATATTGAGGTGTAGCTGATCAGAGGACATGATGTGGCTGAGCCTAGTGATCGCGACTGAACGACGTCGTGGGCGGGCGTCCCTTAAAAGGCACGATCTCCATGCCTGTCCACTTGTTCCGCCTTCCACGACAGTCGGCGTGGTTGCGGTGATTTTCTCCGGCGAGACCGTGACCAAATTCAACCTCCTCTCGGCATGCCAAGACTGGTGGCATGATTCTCTTTTGATGCTGAATGAAAACTGAATAACGTCGCTGAGCGGCTTGTGTGACCCGGGTGTGATAGAAAGTTGCAGTAGACTAGCAACAGACTCTAGAAATCGGTATGCTCCGCTCTGGTCATTGCACAAACATGAAAATCTGGAAAGATCGTAGATTATAGGGAAACACGTAAGGTATTGGTGACCTGCTACCGGGATGCTTAGCTGTTGTTGTTGAAGCTCTGGACGTGGTTTATTGATTTTTTGCACCAAGGTAGAATTAATAGTACCAAATGGAAATGTGATGTCGAATGGTTCTCTGGTAGTCCAACTCCTCGGGATTACGTGATGTACCTGCTCAGTCCCACATGGGTCCGATGCCGATCGTTGCTTCTGCATGCCGGCATCCGAGTCGGACCGGAGGCGAGCACTACTACATCTGCGAGAGCACGAATTTACGTTGTCTGTTTCAGTGCACTTTGCAGAGTTTCTCACCAGCCAAATGACTCTAAGCGGTTCCAAAAACAGTGTATGTACCTGGACTTT
>JBBPNN010000262.1:0-33686 GCA_038090935.1 Hortiboletus campestris
TCTCTTCCCTCATCTGGCGGGCGCCTTCACCGCGAGGCATGGGAGTCATCAGGATCTTCCAGCAATGTCGTTACATTGCCTGTGCCCCACAAGAACTTCTTCTCGCTTATTCGCGCTCTCTTGTTGACCCCAGCTCCGCCACCCACGGAATCACCCGCATCCCCAGTATCCCCACACGCATTCATCGAATCGTTGCATCGTCCAAGAATATACAAGTCGTATCTACAGGAACTTTCCGACGTATGCAGGGACTATTTCTGGGTCTTTTGTCATCCGAACAACACGATATGGAATCTCTCAGAAGTTGATGAAGGAAAAGTTGAGAAACCCAAAGCACCGGGAGGTATGACAGGTGGGGTGGAGTTTGAAGCGATGAGCTACTTTGTATGTTCCTAAGCATACTGCATGAACGTTGCTCACTGTCTGGGGTAGACAACACACCTCAAGCTCATCAACGCCATCTCGAAATCTGTCCACGACCTCAATTTCTCCAGTGAACACGAGATGTCTGCTCACCGTTTCCATACGGACCTGTTTGCTTCAGGTCTTGAGCGAATCATCTTGGTATGTTGCATGTTTCACTTCAAGCTAGCATGCTCACACCTGTTAAAGATCGCCCGCAAAGCGTCCACAGCATACTATCCTACCCTTCATCTGGAATTATCGCGGTACATTCAGTGGGCTAGCCAGGTCAAATTTGAGTTACCTTGGACGGTGTCGCGACTTATCGGACCTCCTCCGATCGCATTGTGCAAGTTGAGGCCTTCGAAGTCTAGCAAAGGCGACAGTCACAGTCCGCACAACTCTCCAACCAAAAAAAGGGTTGCCCCGCCTCCTGGCTTCCTCACTTCACCTGTCCCAAACAAGGTGGAACCGATGAAATGTGAATAAGGACCTTGTGAATCACCCACGCTCGTTGTTCTCCGTTGTTCCTTGGTTGTGCGCTATGATGGTTGTATTCATGTACCTTGATGTCCTTTCCTTTTACGACTTGCTATGCTGACTACCCTGACCATTGTTACTCCCGTTGTCCTGTTGTATTACTTGTTATACCGAGTTTGAGCGCAGGCGCCATCTGACTTGTTGGGAACAAATTATGTAGAGTGAAATATGATACACGAGTCAACATCAATCCGGGCATAGACATTAAAATGTTAATCTGGCTACCAGACTATGAGAACATGGGCACGACCAACTATCCAAATCCCACTGATAATTCTGATTGGCCCGATACGATAGAGTCTTCCACTCTAGTGACCGCCCAAGAGACGAGACGTCTCTTCACCAATGCCCAACCTGTTGTGGCGCCCTCGGAACTTCAACTCCAGACCGATCACACACCGCATGATCCAGCACAGAGAGAGGATGGCAAAACCAAGTCCGGTCCAATGAACGAACTCGGAGCGCTCTTTGCTCTGCTGAACGACGACCGCAAAAAGGTACCAGGAAATGGCGAGACACCCCGGAAGGTCGCCCTCCACCGCCGAATAGGCGTACGCGAAATCGGCCATCTGGAGAAGAAAACTGAAGAAGACGGATGGTTCCAGAGGTCAGCGATGGGACGATTTGGGGGGGAAAGGACGTACAATGAGGCGAAGACAGAGACCTTTGTCCAAGTGCCAGCTGGCTCTGTGAGCGCGTCAACTCCAAACGCTTCAAACGCAGACAGGAAGACGAGGTTGACGACCCAGCCGTGGTACAGGGAGAAGGGAAGGTGCAAAAACACCTCGTCGCAAAAGTTGCGGAGTGCGGTCCCTTTGACTTCTTGATAGATTTGCTAAGCATGGGGATCAGCAAAGGCCAAAAGAAAGAAAGAGATTCGGGGGATCGCTCACAGTTACCACCGAAACAGCGAAAAGGATAAAGACCAGGGCTGAGGGATCGTCAGAAGGAGGCCCTTGCAAGCGATATGGGTGATACGCACCATATCGGTATTCCTGGATGGTCCAGGAGTAAATGTACATTGCATTAAGGAAATCGAGCAAAGGTAGTCGCCAACCAATGCGCTCGAGAATGATTTCTTTGCCGCGACCGGAGAACTGGTAGATACACGTGCCCAATATTAACATGTGGATCAGAGGCCTGGGTGGAGGTTGGCTCAGTGTCCGGGGGGTGCCGGTTAGCTTTTGTGACCCACCAGATGAAGTACGACCATGGAGCAGGAGTAAAGTAGGTTTCTCTCCCGGTGTAGTATACATCCCAGGGAGAAATGACCGTATAGACGTTTCCACCCATAACGAAGACAGCGCCAACAATGTTGGCAATCTGGATCAAAGACATGGGTGTCAAACGGCCCACACTTGCCAGGTATGCCAACTCACCTTCAGGAGTAAGTGAGTGGTCCAGTTATTCCGGTTGCGATCCAGAAAGGGCAGCGGCATCCTGAGAGTCTTGGTTTTTCCAGTGAGGGTAGGATGGGCTTCAAATATGGGGAGGCGCCTGGCAGTTTGTGGGCTTATGTAGGCCCATGGTATGGCGATGGGGCCCGAGTCCGCGTGCCCGTCGCATTTCCAGGGCGTGGGTCACCGTAATCACTACTCGCGTGGAATGGAACGCAGGACTCTGCCCGCAGAACCCACCTTTCGGCTAGCTATGCTGTGTCCTGCATGCTTTTCAGTGCGAAGACTTGTGCTGTGCACCATGGAAGTAGCACTTACACTGTTTCCAACAGTAATGCAGTGACCGAACGTTAATTCAGCAAGAATCAGAAGTTCCAACTTGAACCTTGACTGCACAGGTCCGAGTCGTGTATCACCCACGGTTCACTTCTGACGTATTCTCGACTCACAGCTGAGGCTCCGAAGCAAACACCCGTGCGCTGCGTCGCCTCGCTTGCTCCGCGTGTACACCCCTATGCGCCAGGAACCAACTGGGATTTCGGCAGAGCTACCTACGCCGAGTAACATGCGGCCCCAACGTAAGATCTTGCACTATAACTTGCCAGCAAAGTTTCCATATGTCGTGAGTACTGTACAGTGTAGCCTGAAGTCGGGAATAATGAAGACGCCTGCCAAACACTCATGCCTGTCCGAGTCCATGTATGAAAACCTCAAATGAAAACCATAAGAAAGATACAGATAGCATAGGGTCATAACCTTAAATTCGCTTCCATATGGTCGTCAAACATCGAGGTGAAGCGCTTTCTTCAGTGTCTGCCACTTGGATTGGTGAGTGGTGAAGACAACCCGCCATCTGGGGTCACATCAATGACTGGACTCGAGCCTCGTGCAAGATAACAAACCTGACAATCATATCTCCGCGACCAACCGTCTTGCGGCCATCCCGGATTGGCATACCTGCACCCTTGACGAGGACCTGGCCCTCCGTAGCTTTATCATAAATCGGATAAGGCAAAGTGAAAGTGATTTCTTTTCCATCTATCCCTTGAATGCAGATTTCGCCTCCTTGGTCAGCGAGAGGATCGGCCCAGGGGATACAGACGTCTAGAAACAGGTCGTCCTTGACTCTAGAAAAACGTTCTTCCGGAACTTCCTCGACTAGGAAGACCACGTCTTGGAGCGTTCCGTCCTTGCGTTGGTGGCCAGTGCGCGGACAGACGATCCTAGTACCACTGCGCATCCCTGGAGGGATATCAATAGAGATTTCCACCTTCTCCGTTTGATGCGATAGCAGTTCCCTCGTCACGAGGAATCGATAGGTCGTGCCGTGGTACATCTCGTCGAACGTCAAAGGGAGCGGGAAAATCCACTCCTTGGAGGCACCTCGAGGAGTGTTGATCGCACGAAGCGGTGAGCCGTACGGGGCCGCATCCTGATCGTGAGGTAAGGTGTCCGGTGGCTCTTTGCCATTCGTAGTCCCTTTCGCGAGCCTGTGGACGAATTCGCTAGCATCAAGAGTGAGCATGGTCACATCTAGACAGCAGTCTACACTCACTCTGCGAAGCCAAACTTGGGCGACTTGTGCAGACGCCCGGACGGTGGTGGGATAACAGGCTTCGCTGTGCGTGACCTACCGGCGCCGCTGCGGAATGTCTTCTCCGGACGCATATCGCGTTTCGTCTGAGAGGAAGATCTGGTAGTCTTCTCAGAAGATTTGGAACGGACAGAGCCACTGTGACCCTCCGAACTGCGATTATGCGTCGATGCAGGGGTAGTGGTCTTTGGTGCAGCTGAACGGGGAGGATCGCGTAGATGTTCGCGTGACTTGAAGGACCTGCGGTCGTTCTTCATCCGGTCGGAACTAAATTGGTTCCTATCTGGATTAGGCTTGGCTGGCCGCGGATGGGAACTGGATTTCTGGTCGGAGGAGGATGAAACATGAGAAGATGATGATGTGGATGGCGAAGCCCTAGACTGAGTGCTGGATTTGGAGGTCTTCGAACCATGATCATCACATGGTACGGAATAAGAAGATTTTGAGGGGCTAGACCGCTTGCTTGAGTTAGAGCTCGCCGAAGGTGGTCGGCTTGATGCCTGAGTACTTTTTGAATGGGTGGTAGAATGAGTGGGGTCAGCACTGCTGCCGGTAGGAGTGCTGGTTGATGACGAGGTCTCCGTTGATGAGGAATGTGTGCTTTCTTTCCCGTCCATCAGAGCGTGATACGCTTGGTTCACCTATCGGCGGTTCATCATGAACGAAACAAACAGTGAACCAGGACGGAGAACCCCACTTCAATGAACATTTGTGCCGCGCGTTCCTTGCCGACCAAATGACGGTCTGGATGCCACTGCAGAGCCTTGTTCCGACTCATCAGCTGACAGAAGTTGGTGCAGGACGGAGTACACACGAGTTTCTTGTATGCTGCTCTGATAGCATCGTCACTTGCGTCGCTGGTGAGCCCGAGGACCGCGTGATAATCTTGCTTCGTTGCGGGCATTGTCGGAACAAAGTTCGGCTGATGCTGAATAGGTTACGGGTCACGCTTGGTGACGCAGCTACAAGAGGTTTCAAGTTCCGGGCCAGAGAGTGGAAGGCAGGTTCGCTGTGGGTTTTGAACGCACAGGAGATATATATGAGAAAGAGCAAGCTCCGACGGTCAAGAGCGATCAACTTGCGCTACAATAGATAGATTCGCAAGCAATCATAAAGCTTGCACGACGGCCTCGTGTTCATCACGTTTTGCTTGCTTGCGCTGGAGTGAGTAATCGTTCATATGAAGTGGCGTAAAGACGATGAAACCATACAGCGTGGCTGCTGGTGTCCTGGAGGTCACTGTCAACTGGAGGCAGCCGTGAACGGACATCAAGGTGGACGTTTTAGGTCACTTCTTCGTTTCATCCATTGGCTTGTGGCAGATTCCAAGGCGTCGGACATTCAGCATGCACCTCGTACCACATCTACCACTTCCTGGATGGGTTCCGACATGGACAGTTGGCAGGACTGATTCGGATTGCACGAGGAGTCATATCAAGTCCTGGTGACCAGCATCATTGAAGCAACGTGGACTTTCTGGGACCCAATCCCAAGATATGCCTTTCATATCTGCGGATCAAGTGATATCTGTGAGCTCTCCTTTCCTCCACTGGACGGTTGGCCCATTCCTGAGAGGGAAACAGTTTGTGGGTTCCTTGACCATGTTCAATGGAGCGGGGCCAACGTTTACCACATACCGTGGACTGTTCTGTTGAAGCTCTGCCGATTCCTGTATGGAATCAAATTCTCTCTTGCAACTCGAGAGACTTGAACAAGGTGCGTAGCTCTCTTCTCCGCACTCTTGACATCCTTGTGGTTAATTTCGGATGGTTTCATGCTTTACTGTGGCACCTGTATCATGAAATCTCAGGCATTAATCAGGCTTTGTGCGGGGCCACAGTAACCCCATACAGAGAGGTTGGGGCTATAAGCGCAGTAATAGCAGCCCCACATTCGAAGGACATGGGAGATGGCACCATATTTCAAAATGGCTCTAAAGCGGTTGGGACCGCATCATTCAAGGAGCCCTCCTTAGATATCGCTGCGGTTGATTTAATTCGCCCCCGCATACGCGACTTCGTGGCCCCGCGCGATAAAAGTAAGAACGACACCCGTCCTAGTGCAAGTCTAGGCATGCCTGATGAAGCGTCATTTGGTTATACCGAAGTATGATTGCACCTGAGATTTGCCCTTGCGTACTGGAACAGAAACAGCGTCGTTGTGCCTGCCGTGACACAACGGGGTCTACAGCGTTTTCCCGGATCATACTACATAAAACGTGTGAGGATTAAAAGTACAATGCAATATTAAAGCTAGAAGAGGTCTCGGTATTCAAGATGTTCATGGTGTTCATGTCAATATTCGCCGAATGGCCTCTTTCTGTGAGGGGGTCAGGCGGTCTGGGAATTGAACGTCCCAACGGATAACCAAATCTCCCTTGTCCTTCAAGCTCGACTGTCTGCGGATTGGCATTCCCTCACCGACCACCCTTGTCTCTTGACCAGGTTTTACTATCCCTGCAGGAAATGGGACCTGTAGTCTGCGACCGTCTAGCAACTCGACTACCATCTTGGTGTCGCAGCCAGTCAATGCGTCGACCAGGGGTATCTTTAGGTTGCCTATAATGTCGTCTCCATCTCGAGTAAAGATCGGGTGGGGTTTCTCTTCGACGATGAAGGCGAGGTCCTGGGGTTCGCCGATTGGTTGCTCGTTGCCTGCGCGTGGAAAGCGGATCTTGGTGCCGCTCTTCCAGCCGGGAAGGACATGTATCTCGAGAACTTTTTCCTCTGTTGACCCATCAAGGAGCTTTCTGCTAACTTTGAGATGTTTTGTGGAACCTGAATAGAGGTCTTCTAAAGAAAGTTTGAGGGGACGGGTGATCTCTGGTGGTTGGGGTGCTGGTGCGGACGTTGCGCGTTGTTGGGCATGCGATGTACGATGGGGCATGCTACTGGGCGTATTTCTAAAGAAGGAGCCACCTGCGGCGTTATCGAACATGGATGATCTTCCGCCCATACCGCCCATACCACTAAAAGGGATACCGGCGCCAAATATTTCTCTGTAAACGGCGATTTAGAAAGGAGTAGACATGGGTCGTGGAATGATACATACTCGAATATCCGCTGGGGATCGGTTGGTGAGAATCCTCTACTAGAGGTACCACCCGGACCGGTGGTGAAGGAGAAATGAGTAGCGCCGGGGAAGCCACCAAAGCCAGAGGGGCTAGCCCCAGGGGGTACGCCTCCACCTTTGAGACCTTCTTCGCCGACTTGATCGTAAACAGTGCGCTTGTTCTTGTCACTGAGCACTTCGAAGGCTTCGGAGATCTAGGGGTGGGGTGAGCAGTCTGGATTTCTCAAGGACAAAGTGGGGGACCTCTTTGAATTTCTTCGATGCCTCCTCTGAGCCCTGGTTTCTATCTGGGTGCCATTTCAGGGCCTAGGAGGTGAGAGATGAGTGGGATGGCGAGATGGAAAGGGGGAAGCTGATACCATTTTCTTGTAGGCGCGTTTGATGTCATCGTCTGTCGCTGTGCGGGGTACGTCGAGCACCTTGTAGTAGTCTTTGGCCATCCTGCACGGGGAGAGGAGGGAGGTGCTTTGATACGATAACTCGAGGGTGCTCGACTGACGTCAGCAAGCATCACGTGATCGGGGAGTGAATCTGTTGGTTGTCCTCGACGATCATGGCACACACCCGAGAATCGACGACCGACAGCGTCGGCCCCTTTGGACTCTCCTGGTCCCACTTTCTTCCCTTTTCCACATCCGCACTCGCCTCTCTCCCAGAAAACACGCCCCGCCCGTCTCGTTACACCAGGCAAGACGACATCCCAGATCCCCCCATAAGAAACTACGACGCAATCCAGTCCCACGTTCGCGTCCCCCGCAAGGTCTCCAGTGCGATCAAAGTAGAGGGGAAAGTCTGGTTTGCCAACGAACGAAGTCGGTCCCACTTTCCCTCCTTATCTCCCCATTCATCTCCTCGCTAGCCTGGCTCTCTTGGCTCAACGCTGCCATCCTCATCGGAACTTTCGCCGTCGCCCTATTCAATGCCTCCCAAGATCCGGTCGCACGGGCCTTTGCGTACGTGTATGCCGCCCTCAGTCTTGGCGTCTTGGTACGTTCTTCGGTCCTCCCAATTCATATTTACCTCACAACCGTTGAGATATACGGCTTTTACCTCTACCAGTCCCGCATCATCATGATTCGCAAGCGTGATCCCGGCCATTATGGTTCGTTTTCGTCTCTACTCTGTTGACTCTGGCCCTGAGTCCCTCGCAGATGCTATCATTGGTCCGGTCATTGTCAGCACCCTCCTTTTCGTCGCAGTCTTGGCCAACTTTGTCATCCGTGGTATGTACTACCCTTGCCACTTCATCCCACGCTAACCATAGACCTGACCCAGTTCACGAGCTGTGAGTATTTCTTTTCTATCTTTTACAGTTTTTGTTCAATCACTCGCAGCCGTCAACAAAAGATCCCAATCCCTGGGTTGGCGTTGTTGCAACAAGTCATGCCAAATTTCATATCATCTGCGTAATATCGTTATCTACGCACAAGGAATTTTCATTTTTTGTGAGAATCCAAGTGAATGCGCTTATTGGATATAAAATCTATGCATCATCCAGAATACGCCATTCTTTGAGCCCGAATAAAATCAGGTATATATCAATCACGCATCTATTGTCGCCCTGGTGATATCTACCACCTTGCCAGTTAACTGATGCCTCAGGCGATCACAGCTGTCACTTCCTGCGACATGTAAACATTTCGAGATAGTTTGACCATTGTATAATGTTCCAAGTTTCGGGGAACTTTCCAAGTCAACGCCTCGAGTCTATGTTTTCAGTTGTTCGCCCGAAAAACTAATTTAGGACAGTCTCGTTGGTTGGCAATCAAACCAAGTTAGCAGAGCTCATGGCATAGGATCATGCCAGAATACAATAACCCGAAGTCACAGTCGCAGCATACGACTATTCCTTTCTCGACCTACTTTCCTGACTTCATTTGACAACGCAACCTCTCCGCACGATTCAAATAATCTTACATACTTTTGGGGGGTAGGATGAGTCCATACGGAAAACGTTCGTCTACGTTGATTGCCTAGCCTCTCCAGGTACGCAAGCCTGTAAGGTAACAGAGGGGAATAGATACCGAAGGGTCACCAGACAAAGATGCGGCTGTCATGTCCGGCTGCTCATTTCAAAGCTTTCTTCATTTTCTACGTGGAAAAAATCGATCGGCATTTTTGAACGGAGATAACAAGCGATGAAATATACCTCTTCCATCTCATCCAGATCGTTGGTTTCAATCCGTATAATCTTCTTTCCAAGCGTCTTTTCGATCTCCTCCATCTGTAGCCATGTTCTCTTGTCGTGGACAAAGTTGATCGATA
Source organism: Hortiboletus campestris (assembly GCA_038090935.1). Classification (NCBI taxonomy): domain Eukaryota; kingdom Fungi; phylum Basidiomycota; class Agaricomycetes; order Boletales; family Boletaceae; genus Hortiboletus; species Hortiboletus campestris. The sequence goes on from JBBPNN010000262.1 coordinate 9,271, forward strand.
TGCCTTTACGTCCAAAACGCCCAGTTCGCCCTGAATTGTTCGTCAGTATAGGACCCGAGTCGTAATACCAATGGACGCACCAATTCGGTGAATGTAGGTCTCAATATCTGGTCTACCATCACCGGAGTGGGAATTTCCGCGCTCGTTCATTAAAGGGAGATCATAGTTGACGACCATGTTCACTTGCAGAATATCGATACCACGAGCGATGACGTTTGTCGTGATCAGGACTTTCTCCCGACCATCACGGAAGCTGTCAATAATAGAGTCTCGCTCAGAAGCGTCCTTGGCACCGTGGAGGGAAGCAACTTTGTGGCCCTCAGCAGTCATTCGCTGTGAGATTCTGTCCGCAGTATGCCGATGCTACGAATGGGGATATGCGCTTGGAGAGATTAGACTGAAGTAACCATCACTTACTTGACAGAAGATGATGCTTTGGCCGATCGTAAGTAACTGGTATAGCGAGACTAAGATGTCATATTTGTGATCCTCGTTACGGCAGTCCATGTAGAACTGGCGAATGCCCTCTACCGACAATTCCTCCCTTTGGAGCTCGATCTTGTTGGCGTCAGGAGCAAACTTGTTGGCAAAGTTCCGCACGTGGTCGGGGAACGTAGCGGAGAAGAGGATGATCTGAGGAGGTTGTGTCCGAGGCAAAAGGCTAGCAAGGAAGTTATCAGTAGAGTAGAAAGCGGGTATGTGTTAAGGTCACTTTTTGACTTTCAATGTCTGGTCCCCGAGGCCATCTTGGTCGAGCATATTATCAGCTTCATCAAGCACGAAAACTTTGATGCCTGACGAATCGATAACTCTCCGTTTGAGAAGATCGGTCATGGTGCCCGGAGTGCCGACAACAATGTGTGCCGTTATCCTGGTAACATCTCTAGGAAGATTGTCCTTGATGGCGTATTCTGTCTGCACTGGAGTGAACTTTCCCATTGCCACCACAACCGACATGATTTGTCGTGCCAGCTCTCGCGATGGAGCAAGACAGATGGCCTAGAACAAATCAGATACCGAGTTTATAAAAACGCAATCTCTCTCGCACTTGTGTCTTGTTGAGCGAGAAATCTACCCTGCTAAGCATCGTAAGGACGAATGCTGCAGTCTTTCCTGTGCCAGACTGCGACTGCCCGATCATGTTTTGCGGTCTGGTCAAGGGATGAGGAATAAATCAATAAGGAAAGTTCATATGGTGGTTAGTACTCACGGGTTGGCAAGAAGAAGGGGTAATGCGCGTTCCTGAATTTTGGAAGGTTTCGAAAATCCTAACGCGTATAGCCCCTTGAGCAGATCTGGATGCCTGTGAAAGGAGAACACCTGAGAAACATGTTGACATCGGTACTGGTCGACTAACAGGCCCAATTGTTCAAATGATTTCGCGCTGTACAGAGGAGAGTTTGGATCGGCTTGCTGATCTGCTAGCGTGACCTATGATATGTTGGGAATGGGAATATACGGCACATGTGAGGCAGGTCACCCACCGTAACCTCGAAAGTAGACGATATTAGATCGGAAGTTTCTACATTGAAGCGGGTGTTATACAGCGACATAAGAGAGCACCTTGATGTACGCACCTGATCTAGTAGCCTCCGTGACTTCGGGATTCTTCCCTTCACCCTCTGTCCCTTCTGGCTTCGCGGCTGCTACAGATTAGATCAGCATTGTGTTTGTATGTTCAAATCCATTCTGCTACCATCAGCACTGGCAGTCTTGGGGGTGTAGAAACCTTCAGCATCTTTTTCCATAATTCAAAGGTTGACAGAGATGATGGAGGCGCTGTGATTGTTCCGCAAATTGCCTGACTCAGCAAACCTCATTTATCTAATCTTGTTTGTCACCACTGACCAGCAGTTTCGTCCACATTGAACACCAGGCAAGCAGTTCTTCGTAACTTGTTCCAGACGGTACCGAGACCACAGTTATAGTAGAGCAGAAGCGTTGCGCACCATGGTTCACCCTTTTACTTCCATCATCCCATCTGGTTTTGCCAGCCATGCGCTGCCGTTGCTTCGGAGAGTACAGCATGGGGTATCACCCGTCGAGCTAATCTACACGGCTCACGAACACTGGCCGTTTCGACCCGGAGATACTGTCCACACCCGTCCCACACTCCGTATATCAGTCCTCGATTCCTCCTTTAATCCCCCGACGTTGGCGCACTTGGCACTTGTCAACTCCCCCCCACCATTGTCACCTCAGCGCTCCCCTGCTACCTCCGCTTTTGCGGAGCCGTACGATGCGCGAATATTGCTACTTTCCATCCGCAATGCAGACAAGGCTTTGAAGTCAGGAGACGCGACATTCGTTCAACGACTTGAAATGATGCGCCTCCTCTCTCACGACATTCGAAGTTCCATCGACACTGCAGAATCAAGTGGCGAATCCTCACAGATGAGCGACAACGTTGCGGTTGCCGTCATAGACGAGCCGACGTTCGTCGGGAAGTCGACTCTCTTACTTCGCTTCCTCCGGACAAGACTGGCTGCATTTGTCGAATCCTCTAATTCTCCTAATAGAATATCAAATAAACGAGACGTATCGTGTCCATTCCCTTCGCCGAAGTTGACCTTCCTCTTGGGTTTCGATACGCTCACCCGCCTTTTCTCTCCTAAATATTATCCCTCCGAACAGGTTATGCTCCGGATGCTCCGGACTTTTCTCGCTACAAATCAAGAGGATTGCCGCATAGTGTGCGCCTATAGGCGGAGCGCGAGCGCTGACAAGACGTTTCAGGAAATTCAGGATAAGACGCTTGAAGTAGCACACGAGTTCCTAACAAGTGACCGCATAACATTTATTCACATCGGTATCGAGGAAGAAACGTACAGTTCGAGCGAAGTAAGAACGAAAGTCGCAGCAGGGAGTGAAGAATGGAGACGGCTAGTCACAGATGCGATTGCTAGCTATATCGTCGACCGAGGGATCTATTCAGGTTGGGAACGGGAGCAGTAAAAGAATCCATTCTGGTATCATGGTCCACAATTATTATCAATCTATCACAAACATACAATGAATACTACGGGAATACATATATGCCTCATTAAGTGCGAGTATTATGACAAGGATATTATAGGGTGGATTGTGCAAAAGCGACGGCGACAGTCTGCAAGGAGAGTGAGTGGGAGAATGTTTCACAATCCGTTGTCTAACACACCTCGGAATGACTCAAAGAAATATGAATACGCATGATACCTTTGCTCTGGGCAGCCGCCTCTGCATCGCCATGGAGAGTGACGGTTGGCACGCCGGCCTCATTAGGAAGGATCTCGATGTCCTTCATTGCAGCGGCGGCACCCCTTGAGGATATGCCAAGCGACTTGAAGACCGCCTCCTTTCCGACCCAACGCGCGGCGAAAGAAGAGGGAGGTGACGGTTGAGTGCGGCAGTAAGCGGCTTCGGCTTCAGTGAAGTTACGTTCAATAAAGGTTGGGTTCCACGACGGGACCGAGGAGATCAGCTCTAGACAATGAAATATAGAATGAGGTTACTCCGAAGCACGGAACGACCTCAGAAAATTTCACCTTGATCGACCCCAACGCCGACAACTGAACTAGCAGATGCGAGAACCTCTGCGACAGTCTTCACGTTCGCAACATCAAATGGTACGGCTTTGTCCAAATCAGTGGTATAAGAGTAGCTGCGGGTCTTTGGATTGAAGGTCGCACGAGCCAAGGGGTTCATAAGGACTGGTTGCTCAAGTTCAGGGCTGTAGGGTGGCCCATCTTTGATTCTGACCAAGGAATTGGATGTCATCATCTCAGTCATAACCTTGTAGGCCCCCTGGTAACGCCTCTGGTTGCGGGACCTGTAGGACTCATAGGAAGAAGGGTCCAGGGATGCAAAGAGGTAGCGAGGATGGACGATGACTGCAATGCCGCCAACTTGACCAAAGCCGAAAGAAGACTACAAAACTGTGAGCTCCGGGGAACTCATAGCAACAGTCCACCTACCATGACACCAGCGCGAATTCCATCCGTATGGATGGACCTCGAAGGGAACATAAGATAGTGATGGGCCTCGAATCTTGCATCAATGTTGCTTCACGAACGCAGAGGGTTAATCATGAACTAATGCAAAGGGGAATGCATAGACTTACTCGCTGTTACGGTTCCCGGGAATGATGCCCGTATTCACGGTCTGCAAGAGACCTGCCATCTGCCATGCTGCTGATCCACCCTTCGAATGGCCAAGCAGACTCTTCTGAGCCATGACAGGAACAGCATTGCCATGGGTACGAGACATTGTGGCGAGGATGTTATGCCACATCTCGGTCTCATTCTTCTCGTTGGCCCCAGTGCTCGTACCGTGGATCGAGAGGACGCCGATGTCGTCAGCAGTTAGACCCCAGACAGCAAGCGCGCGACGCATGGGTCCGACTCGAGCGTCGGTTCCTTCAAGCATACCAAATGTAGCCAAAACCTCTTTGTCCTGGCGGCGAGCTTCCTTTTCAATATCAGCGATGCGAGATGCGAAATAATCCTCATCAAAAGTGCCATTCTTGGATTTCTGCTCCTCAATCTCGTCACGGAGCTGTGCGTGTTCATGACTGAGCCAGTCCGAAATCTGCTTGCGCCGGAACGCAATCTGGCGGGACCGATATTCAAGGCCAAGCAATGGGAGAGGATATTTAGATGGCAATTCTCGGGCGACTGAGAGAGCACCACGTCCAGGAGCGGGTATCGAACGCCCGGCCTTATCACTGGAATGAATGAATATATAGTTCACAGATTATTACTTTACCAGACTTACGTTGATGTGGAGGTAAAAGCCAGGATACCACGAATGGGAGAACCAAGCTCAATGGCTGTCTTTGCGTTCATGACAATGTGAATACCCGTTCCTTGGGATTCCATGAACTGATCGACCTGATCAAGAAAGGCGTGCATTAAATTAGATTGATTACTCACCCCTGCACGAGTTGTGGTAGCAGGTCGTGACATCTCTGTGGGCTCACGTCCCATGGCAAATTCGGTCTCGGCGTTACTTGTAGCCTTCATATTGGCGAATTCAAAAGAACCTTCTTCACTAATGTCATCAAAACCACCGGCGATCATGACCTTTGCCTTTCCAGAGAGAATGGTATCGCATGCGATCTCGAGAGATTGAAGAGCGGTTGCGCTACAGGAAAATAAGCGAATGAAGAAAGACAGATAAACAATTATGCTCACCAAGCGCCGACAGGGATCTTCACAGGTCCACTCGAAGACATTAGAAGCAAGTTGATCCAACCAGCGACAGTGTTGATAAACCTATATCTCAGCGTAAGTGCCTGGAATCGATTTGAATAGCGGGGATGCTTACGTTTCCTGAAGGATGTCATTCTGTACTTCCTTCTCCTCGCGGCGGTCTTTGAACATCTTGGCAAGCGACTCGGTACCTCCCATCCCACTTCCTACACAGGTTCCCACCTCGGAAGGGTGGAGATGATTGTATAATTCGTAAGGGTCAGTGATACCAGACATGTTGAGGGCCTCTGCGGTGCACACCAATGCCCAAAGAGTGGCCCGATCCGTTTGAGCGATAATATCTGCCGGGATTCCATATCTCCCAGCGTCCCACCCGGTTGGGATCTGTCCGGCAACCAAGCGGCTGAAGCGGAATGCCTTGGGGACGAGGATGCGGGCACCTTTCTTGAACTTCACGAACCACTGGTCGCCCTCTGCAGTCCAGATATCGCACTTGTCACCATGCTCATACTTGAACTTTTCTGCTTCTGTTTGGGCGACTTCGATCGGCTCCAAGTCGTGTATGAGTTCGACTTCTTGATTGAAAACTTTCTTCTTCGGATCGTAGCCGCGGAAAAGTTCAGGTTCTGTGAACCATTAGTTTACTCCAATCAAGAACGTGATTTAGGCGAGCTTACCGATCAAGCGTACACCAGCATGCTTCAAGATATCTTTCTCGTAACGGCCACGCACATCCTTATCATCGACGGGCTCCCCAGTCTTCGCGTCAACCCAGCCAACGTGTAGAGAGCCATTCTTCAGACGGCCATCAAAATGCTTGATGAAGCCCATAATCCAAGCCATCTCGATGCAACCTTCGATGGTGAACTCCCCTTTCGCTTCCATTTCCCATCTCGTGCGCGAGCTTCCCCAGGGACCGACCTCGGCGAATCCAGTGATAACGATAACTTTCTCCAGGTCAATAATACCTCGAAGCTTGCTAAGGTCCTCAAAGGTGGCTGCGGGCTCAAGGGTGGGGAAGTCGAACTTGAAATTGGCACGGGGTACAACGTTAACGGTTTGCAACACCCGTTCACCTTCAACGCCGTTGACAGTCTTGAAATCGAGAGCATTATCCCTGGCGATTGCACGCCGGAGTTCGCTCTTCTCGTTTAGGCTCAGGCGAATGCGAGTCGTGATCTCAGCGAGGTCTGGCAGGCGATCCATTCCACCGTTTAGGTCGGCCCAGATCGGTTCGACCTGTGTGATGCTGAAGAGGAGGGGATGCATAAGTCCAAGGATGTTAAACGCCATCTCCTTTGCTGAGAAGGTGCGAACACCATGGGCTTTTTCAAGCTCATGGGCGACAGTATTCGTGGCATCCATAAGCCCAGTGCCTCGCGTCCATCTACGATAGCAAAGTGAGTAATTAATGCGACACAACATCAACAAGTATGAACTTCTCACCCAATTACAGCACCAGCCAAGCACAGATACTCGCCCCAACTCTCGGAGTTCCAGCGTTGGAAAAGCGTCTCCAGAGAGATCTTCGATTCCGAATACAACCCATCGTTGCCAAACAAACCATGGTTAGGAGAGAGGGGAAGGATGACCTGGGTGGGTCGCGTGACAAACTGACGTGATGCCTTTTTTGTTTTGACGGCACCAAGAATCCGGAGGAGGTTGACCAACATTATGCGATGAGCCAGCTCTGACTTGTCGTCCAACCCGTCGATTTCTCGACCATTTTCTGGGATTGCGGCGAAAGGAAGGATGTAGTCGAGATCCATTCCGAGCGTGGCGTATATATAGTCGACGAGAGCCTCCACATCCTGTTTTGAACCCTGGTTGAAAGGAACGACTGTCAACGCAGACCCCCGCGCTCCATAGCTTTGGTAAATGGATTGGTAGTATTCAACAGTTGAGCGGCTGTAACGAGAAGTGGTGATGACAACGTGAGCGCCACCGGACAGAAGTCCTTTGAGGATTTCAACACCGATCGAGCCCTTGCCAACGCCTGTGAGAAGCGCATTCTTATCCTTGAATGTCGTGCCTGAGGTTGCTATTTCGTGCAGGATGTCAAGGTAAACGCCGGTCAGGTTGCTTGAATACTCCCAGTTGTTCCCGACTTTGCGTTTGAGGTGTAGCAGTGGCACTTTATCATCAGATACTGGAGTGACAGCAGAGATCTGGGGCCGAAGGAATTGAGACGAGGAACGACGATTTCGCATGCGCGTGCGGGTTTGCTCTGGACCTTTCCTGAGAGAACGCACAACACCCTCATATAAGGCTTTGATGCGATTCTTCTGATCCAGGCTAATTCCAGGCTGTGATTTCACGACAGTCCATAGCTTAAGAACGTCTTCTTGGACCTTCTGAATATTGACGGTGGAAATAGTATCACCGCTGGCCATTTCCTCGACGTATGCCTCCAATTTCCGAACGTTTTCGCGAACGACCTCGGTGTAGACGACATCGCCTTTTGCAGTAACCTCAGTGTGGGGAGCGGTGGGGAATGTCACTGTGAAACAAACTTGATTAGGCGGAAAATAGCAAATCATGTCCACTCGCTTACCATCTTTGTAAACAGGGGGTTGCCCGAGGACCTCTCTCGTGTTATCAATGAGCTGCTGACCGAATTGTTTCGCAAGTACATATGTGTCGCCCTTCCTCGGGTCGCAGCGGTCAATATGATACTGCATATAGGTGAGGAGCTCAGGATCGGCCCTGTTAAGGAGAGCAATGCAACGGGCGGTGAGTTCTCTGTCGACGGTTGTAAGACGACCGTGGATGATGTCGTAGTACATAAGCAATGCGTCTTGACGGACCCAATTCCAAGAGGAGTCGAAGTGGCGGGCTTTCAACGGATCAAAGGCAGGTTGTATTCCATCGACGTACATGTCGCCATGCTCTCGTGCGATCGAGTCGAGTCGAGCCTGGAGCTGGGCAGACATGGCTTTTTCCTTGTCATGAGCAATCTCGCCAGCACGAGAATCGCGGTTGAGATAACGCATGTAGAGTTCGATGTGTTGAGCGACAAAACGGTCTTGTTCGGTTCTGAACTTCAGAAACTCTTCGCTGTTGATCGTGGCGCCTCCTACACCACCACCACCGGAACCACCGGAACCACCGCTGGACAAGGATATGCCAGTGCGCTGAGCGTATACACCAACAACGGTGTCCAACCATGCCTTGCCCTCAGTTTCGGAAGATAGACGCTTGGCCGGCTCCATAGTGGTTCCCAACAGAAGTACACCGTCAGCTCGCGAGGAACCCAAACCCCAGGTCTTTGACAAGTATCCCTTGATTGCGGAAGCGTTGAACCCTCCGGGCATCTTTCCACCAATAAGGCGTGAGATGAGGCCAGATGTGTACTTGCCAAGGGTTCCAGGGTGTCCAACACCTAGAGCAGTTCCAAGTTCTTCAAGTGGAAGCTCTTCGCCTTTCTCAGGAGCAGACGTAAACTCGAGTTGGAGGTCACCCAAGATCTCGTTCTGCAAAGTGGACTTCCCGCCAACAAGGTCCTTGATCGACTTCATCAACGGGACTTCCTCGACCCTCTTCTTCAATTTCTGAGCAATGATGTAGAGAAGGATGTCAGCGGCCTTTAGAGGTACGTCCTCAATGGCAATTGCAGCCCCCGTCGGAGCGGCTACCGCAGCAGGCGCCGGAGCAGGAATGGATACAGAAGGAACGACAACGGCGGCAGGTTCGGCCTCGGTGGACGCGGGAACAGGCAGAACTTCGTCCTCGAAGAGATAATAGATCTCGCGAGCATTCTTGGCGTGACAGAGAATGGCTCGTTTGCGACTAACAGCATCGTCCTGAGCTTCGTACTTGGCCTTCAATGTCCGTGTCGCCATTCCGGTCAGTGTGGGTGATGGACCGAGCTCGATCAAGCGTTCGAAGCGATACTGCGTAAACAACAGATCCTGTGTTTCGATCCAACGGACCGGCGAAGCAAACTGGTAGGATAGTAGTTCCACAAGGATGGTGTAGGCTAACTTCTGGCGTTGTTCAGGAGATGCCCAACTTTCCTGGTCCCACTTCTTCAGGACTTTATCGAGGCGAGGTGAAGACGTTTGGTCGTAAATTAGCTGCGCGTATTCCTTCGTGACAGCAAATGGTTTGGCGACTAAGTTCGGGATGTATCTTCCCACCAACATGTCGGGATTGAGCAAGGAGGGATTGATCTTCTTGGACAAATCTAACATGAGAGCATCTTCAACGTTGCACAGAACAAGCGAGGTCGACAAACTTACAAGCCCTGAAGGGCATAACGCCTGCCCAAAGATATCTGGAGTGGAAAGGTACGTCGATACCGGGAAGGGGAATTGTTGCGAAGCCACGGTCAAGTTTGATGTATCCCTCAGACTCTTGCAGCTCTTTGGCGCGCTCGAACGACTCTGAGATGATATCGCCCAACATCTCCTTCACTTTTTCCACAGTGAAAGTCTCGGTGAGCTGCATCAATCGATCTAGGTTATGTTTTCATACAATCCTGAGAATAACCATACCTTCGCAATGTCAATCTTCTGGATTTTCAAATAATTCAAGACATTGGTCATTGTCTGCAACGCAACCAACTCCCCCGCGCAAACGTATTGTTGACCCTGAAACCTTTCGTTGGGTGCATGTTTGCGGATTCAAGTCGGAAACTTACCTCGACGTTGTAGTTGACAATTTCAAGGAGAGCGCCTGTACGGGTAGAAATAGTATCGACAACCTCACGCAGCGCGGCATCTGTGAAAGTCTTTGAAATGCGGCTTGGATTCACAGCACACATGGCATAATTAGAACGGTTATGGGCGTCGCGTTCGACAGCGCGCTGCATGGTGATGCCACGGTAGAACACAACATCGACGAGGGCAGAGATATGAAGAACATCAGCGATGGAGGCGAGTGCAGAGTACTCTCCAAGTGAGTGACCAGCGAAGGCACAATCCTTCTGTACAAACCCTTTGGCACGCATATCCTCAAACGCAGCCTTTTCGGTCACGACCAAAGCGATTTGAGCGAATTGCGTGGCAAAAAGGAGACCATTGGGATGACTGAATGTGTACTTGGGGGTGCGTACGTCGATGTCAGCAAAAAGAGGGAGCGTTTTGACGTTGCCATCCTTGTCCATCGTATCGTAGGTCATATCCATGTAACGCTGACGGATTGCCTGACCCTTGATGCCACCGAAGTGAATGGTTTTATCCTTTGGATTATCCTTGACGATCTCAATGATCGAGAACCCGTAAACAGCAAGAAGGTGAGCATCGGCACCGTCCCAAACAGCACGAGCAGCAGGAGAGGTGTTGTAGAGATCCATGCCCATACCAGGTTCCTGTGATCCCTGACCGGTGAAGACATACACCGTGGTAGCCTGCGCAACTTCTGCCGTGCCTTCAAGGACCTTTTCGTCTCGCTGATTGAACGTCTCGACTCTGACGACCATGTTACCATCGCGCATGCCGATATGACGTATCTTGACTGTCAAGTCATCATCAGGGAGCACCATGCCGACGAATGAAACATCATATCTGTAAGAACGTATAAGCACAATCTCAGCCAAGACTACAAGACCACTTACGCGATAACTCGGTCGGGATTACCTTCAGCAACAATGTTCTCCACGTAGCGACGGGTGGCAGCACTTGACCACATGCCGTGGGTGATTGTCCCAGGAAGAGCAGCAAAACCAGAGAAGTACGGGTTAACATGGATAGGATTGAAATCGCCGGAAATGACTGAGTAGGGTTCGTTCGAGAGAGGAGCTGTAAAGGTGGTCGACGCGTTGTTCGACATTGTGTATCCTTCGTTGGTCAGAGGCGTGAGTCGACCTTCGGGAACACCATGACGCTGCAGGTAAGCCACTACCGGATTGCCATGGCATCCTTCTTGGTTGAACTCCACCGAAGCGACCTTCTTCAGACGCTTAAGCTGATCGCGCATGTACACATCGCCATTAACGCAAACATCGCGGTACGAAGTCTTGTCCTTGAAGGTGACTTGAGACTGTATGCGGAAAACAAGAGTCATACCGGCCTTGGGAGGAATAGTCTCATCTTCCCACGATAGCCATTCCTTGGACTGAACTACACCGACAGCAGCATCATTGCCCAACTGGACGACATAATCAGGTTCATCCACCGTCTCGAAAGTGTTCTCGTAGTCGTCGAAGCGTCCGCGGTAAAGGAAAGATGACACAACCTCAATGATAGGCTGACCATCACGGAAGACATGGCCTTTTACTTGAACAACCTTGCCAGCATCTGTGTTTTCGACAGACGCTATACGAGCGTCCGCAATGCACGCGTCGCCTGCCTCCAAGGGCTTGGCACCAGGAACCAGACGGAAGCCGTTCGAAAGATGGACGAGCTTCAATAGGTCGCCATCAATTGCATTGGGAAATATAGATCTCATGATAGCCTGGCCAAGGGTTATTCTCACCACACAACAATGTTCAAAGGGCTTACCTGCCAACCCGTCACAATAGCGAAGTCCATTGGGGCTTTGACAGTTTCGGTGCGAGCAGTCTTAAATGCCTCGTTCTGGTTCCCAATGACGTTACAAAAGGTCTCAACATCGCTGGCGGATATTACGACTTCCGGACCAATGAATGTCTCGTGGATATCAAGTTCTGGACGGGACTGGTCATCTCCAAACCATAATCGCCAGTAAAAGTCTTTAATGCGACCATTGCGACCCTCAGATACCTCGTGGATAGGCATGGAACCCATGCTCGGGACATATTTGAACTGGAAGAACAGAGGGACCGAGACATCCTGGCGATCCTCGAAGAAGGTCACGTCAATCAAGCTGGAGGACGAAGTGTAGGTGATCTCGACAGCTTTGAAGTCGGATTTGTGGGGACCGTAAGATCGTCCTGCACCAAAAACTGTTACTGAAGTCGGGAATTCGCCCTCAACATCCACCACAACACGTTGTCCACGACGCGGAGCGAGGGCTCGACCTAGAGGATTATCGACATATGTCTGACCTTGACATATGGTCTTGGACGTCAGGAGGGCTTTGAGCCAATTTAACTCAGAGCCAGAAATAGCCTCAAGCCACTCCGAGGTTTCGGGAACGGCGTCGCCAACATTGTAGGTGATTGAGGTAGAGGATTCTTCACATTCAACATCGTCAGGAATTTCCACATCTTCGGCCGCAGGAGCCAGGTAGTCGACGGTAGGGACCCTGGAAGCGTCACCTCCATACGAACGCCCTAGAAGCTTTTCCACAAGCTTGGCGGTGACGTTGCCCAAGAGCTCTCCGATGGGCTCGTCCTTGACTGTTGAATGTTTGACGGCGACGGGACCCTGTAAAATGCAAACGCGTTGGGGGTCTTGGTCGAAAACAGCTTCGATATCCTCCGCAGCCCACAGAGAATCCTACACGGGGCTACAATTAGATGTGGGATTCGTCGACACTGCAATGCTGACCTTTTTGAACCAAACCTCGAAATTGGCATCGAGAATTGGGATGAAAGGCGCTGGTTTCTGGCCCGGACGCTGGGAGATGGTGAGGAAATAGGCACGATCCTCCGCAGCAAGAAGCTGGCGAGTGGCATCGGAGTACTTCGTGAAAAATGCATCAACGAAAGCAGAGGGATTGTCGAGCTCCTTAAAGCTTTGCAGGATACTGAGTTTAGGTCCGCCGTCTACACCTGCGAAGCGTTCCTCGACCCGCCTCAGCCAATCACCAGTCAAGTTGCGCAAACTGAGGTCGATCCAGCGGTCTTGGTGACTGACGTACATGAGGCGGATCATCCGAAGCGTGACCTCTTCGTAGGTCATATCACCAAGGTCGAGAGCAACGCTACCATCTTTCTTCCATCCAAACCATGGCTTCGCGAAATCCTTGTTCAACTTCTCGATGATTTCAGCTTTGCGTTCAGCCAACCACGCAGCACGCTTCTCCTTCGGCAAATTGAAGACGGTGTCGTCGAACTCTTTCCAAAGTTTGACTGCACGAGTAGCAATTTTGTGGATAGGCTCGCCCAACTCCGAGCGAACAGTAAGAACACCACCAGTTGGTTTGACGTAGGTCTTCTCCCAATCCTTATCACCAACACCAGCAGCGGCAATAATCAGATCCTTGACAGAAGAACTTGTATGTGCTTCTTGGGCCACCATGACGCGACTGGCGAATAAGAAACCGTCGAACGGCATAGGTTGCGTACCGTAAAGGTCCTTCGACCAATCACCAGTGAGATATGGCCAAAGATCGTCAGCCCCACCAAAACCGGAACCTCCGACAAGAATAAGGTTATCTTGCTGACGAATAGAACTGTATGTCTTCAGGATAGGCATATGGAAATCTTCATACGAGTGGTGTCCTCCGGCACGACCACCAGTCCACTGGAGAACGATCGGGAAGTCGGGGTTGGCAGCAGCGATGTTGACAACTTGGCGAATACCCTCCACAGATCCCGGCTTGAACGAAACATGTTTGATACCTGCGTGGCGCAGGCCACCAATGATTTCAACGGCCTTCTCTGAGCTAGGAATACCAGCCGCGACGCAAAAACCTTCAATAGGCAAACCCTCGCGGCGCATCTCCTGCCACAAGGGGAACTGGAAGCCGAATTGACGAGGATTGATGTACAGAGAGTTCAGAGTGAGACCAGCCCCAGGGGGAATCTTGGACTGAATCTCTGTAACCTTGGCGCGAAGTGCCCCTGGGTTGTAGTGACCGCCGCCTGCAAGTTCAACATGATAGCCGGCCGAAAGGATCGCAGAGACGAAACCAGCCTTGACGGTGGTAGGCGTCATACCCGCGACCATGATCGGAGCCTTGCCCAGCAACCGAGAGAAAGGCGTGTCTAAGTGGATCTTTCCATCGCTAAGACAGGATATCAGCATCACAACTAACGACACGAAGATTCTGCTACCTTGTCTTGATCAGCCTTGGCGCATACTTCTTGCTCCACCACTCCTCATACTGGACATCCTCAATGTCGAATAATTCAGCCTCGCCGCGACCCTTGTCACCCAGTATGATGACATGGATTCCACGCCCGTCAAGATTACGAGCAGTAAGAGGACCAATGCCATTCAACCCGCCCGGTCCAAAGTCAATTATATGGGTCGCGGATTCTGGAAAGGCGGTCGCGAGGTCCCAATGAATGGGCGATGTGAAGATCTGGTCACATAATGACCGAGTGATCGAAGTCGTGTTCTTGCGCATGTCAGAACCTTCGAGTTCGTTCAGCGAGAGTAGAAGGAAAATCCACTATATACCCACCATCCTCGGTGTTGAAGACTGGAATCCCAAGTTCATCGGTGGCCCATAGTTCTTCACCACCCAAATCCTCGTTACATAACTTGTCCGTGGCACTTGCCAAGTAGGAGCTGTGATAGGGTGCGTTGACAACCAAGAAACGGACACCGAAAGCAGGCGTCCTCTGTGAGTAAGGAATCTTGCTTTGATCCTGTCCGCTAGGGGCTCGGACCTTCCTTAAGTTTGTCACCAAGCCGTACAATGCACGAGGAGGTCCCGTGACAACAAAATTTCTTGGACCGTTGTAAAGAGAAACTGCTAATTGAGAATTCGGAGGTAGGTGTTTGTTCGTCGCCTCAATATGTGGACGTAGCGCAGAAATTGCGAGACCGTTGATCGACAGCATGGGTGAAGGCTGGCCCTCACCGCCTTCGATAGCGTCTTGAATAATCCCAGGCTCGAGTGCCAACACAGGAAACGCCTCTTGAGCCCGCATACCACAGAAAAACAGCCAGCGAATTGCTTTTTTCGCATTGGCATCAAAAGATTCGTATGATGTCGAGGCAGACACGGCAATAGCAGAAACAACGCCTTGTGAGTGACCTGTGGCACCGGCGACGTGATCGCGAAGTTGACCGGGGTTGAGGCCGGAGACGCGGCAAACAGCTAAATATTGTATGAGCTGTGTCAAGCCAATCAGAGGAAGTGATATGGGAATCGATGCAAGGTACGCGACCGGTGGGCGAGGTATCGCCCCGGAGAGCCACGAAGTAATATCCATGCCGTAATTATAGAAGCTCGACGCCTGACGCGCCGCGACGAGCGGGGCAAGTATCTCGTTCGTGATTGCTATGATTAGGGGCGAAACGTATGGCTTGTAGGTATCATAGAGTGCTTGGAGTTCGTCAAAGTAGACTTCGTTCGTTCCTTGGCCACCAAAAAGCGCATATATGGAGGCCTCTCCTTCGGAAGAGGCAGAAAAAAGGGCAGAAGTGGGTGGTTTGGGAATATCAGCAACATTGTGTTGCTCAAGAGCTGCACGCGCGGTGAAGAAGGATGTTAACACCGAAGTACGGACCTCGGCATCGAACGGCTTCACAAAAGAGAAGATATCGGTGTCGGAAAGGTACGAAGAGACAAAATGTGTGAAGACGTGCAAGAGGAGGGACGTGCGCGCTTTTGTGGATTGGGAATCATCGGATAATCTTTGTGCGACAAAAGACAAGAAGCGTGCAAGTAGGTCGACCTCGGGTTGAAGATTGATTTCATGTTCCGCAGTGGTGCCTAAGGTATCAACTTGCTTCTGGGCATGCGTGAAGTCATCTCTGAGAACTTCAGCTGTGATCCACACGTCACTGCTGGTAGAGACGGGGATCGAGACCTGAAATGTATGACAAGACATGAGCAAGTACCAAGACAATACGATTATCGATCTGTACACGTACTCTAATGTTTGGAACGGCGATGACTAAAGGACGCGTTGAGATGGCAGACTCATGGACTGCCTCGCCATTCTGAACAGACATGTTTGAGGGTACTATTGATGACGAGCAGAGGAACGGGAAGGACGTTGGGGAAGGAGACGGAGACGGAGACGGGGGTATAGAGAAAAGATTAGCTGCCGCTTCAGGAGGGTTTTATATGCACCCCAGTCCCAAATTTTTGTTTTGGCGTATATCGCGTTGGCTTCCCCAAAAAAAACATTAGGTCACGTGGATTACGTATAACAACACGCGTCTCAGCTTTGATCTTCCTCAGCTGCCAAACTGCGTTTGTACGTGTCGGTTCGGGTGCAGCATGGCCGTCCAGAGATTCGTCCCTGAAACAGTTTTATTGAAGGAACGATAGCAAAACAATACATTGAAGCGTATGTGCACTGACGATCATCGGTACACCTCATCGGATACCTCATGACAATCGCATAATCTGCACACACCGAACACATAATAAGTAGGGCCTTCCCTCCTTCTTGACGATGATTAGGGTCATCGATACCAATCGTGGTCATCATGGATAACCC
Organism: Hortiboletus campestris; assembly: GCA_038090935.1. Classification (NCBI taxonomy): domain Eukaryota; kingdom Fungi; phylum Basidiomycota; class Agaricomycetes; order Boletales; family Boletaceae; genus Hortiboletus; species Hortiboletus campestris. Next base: position 25,672 of record JBBPNN010000262.1, read on the forward strand.
CATCAGCGGCGTGGTCGACCGCATGTCTCTTCGGTGTGTCACTGGTTTGCCATACAGCCCAAAACGCATGCGACGATCTTCCACAGTATGGACGGTGATCACCGGCTACGTGAATCCAACCCATGATGGTTGAATGTGGTGTGATGTCTTGCCTCAATCGAGTATTCCAGCTGGGCCCATAGTATTCACTGGAAGGGTGATGATGTGTTACTATAACATTAATGTAGCCTGTCTTTGATTCACCTATCCGATGAAAGGGGTGATACAAGACACATGAGACAAACGCTACCAGTAATCATTATAATATAATGCCGCTAAACGTCAGAGTGAGATCAATAAGCCTTCAGTTCAACAACATTCTCACAACGGAAGGAGACAACGTGGGTCAGGACTATTCAAATTAGAGCCATCTAGTTTGTGAAAGAAAGGAGCTCACAGGTGCGGTCTTCTGAGAACAGTAATGCAGGAGTTAATTAATTATGTACTAACACCGGCCCTCCTCTCCCAGCGCGTTGCAGAACGATAGAGCGGTTCGGAAAAAATTCTATTGCGGCACGAGCGGAAACATAGTACGGCGAGGATGCGTTCCCGTGATTCAAACTCCGAACTCTCTAGTTTTGGGTTGTTCTGCAATTACGTAAAATTTATCCGTGACTGGGTTTCCTGGAAATGACAAATAACCTATATCAGGGTTGTCAAGCATCCTTGAACGCCACTCGACTCGTCACACCAAAGTTCTTCCCAGCCTCCTGCTGGTGACCATTTCGCCCATGGAACCAAATACGCCGTCTCCAATATCCCCAGTACGCACAACAAAGGTTCGTCGTGGATTCCACCGCTTCTGTGCCATGTTTTTGCTCATAATCCTTGTTCCATAGCGAAAGCTTGAAGATGCAATCCGCGCTCTGGACGGAGCTGTTGCACCCTCATCGTTAGAAACTGCCATTGAGAGACCAACGCCATCAAAACGACCCCACCTTACTCGCTCGGTATACTCCACGTTGGCAAAATTCGGGGTAATGTCGAAGGAACAATCCCGACCTTCATCCAAGTTAGTTCTTGGCATAGTAAAGTTGTTGCACCTCTGAAGCGCCATCCACGCCTTCCAGCAGTATATCCGCAGCAGACGTTTCAAAAAGCGCACCTCACCTTGCTGCAATCCTTGCACGGTCTGCATCACACTCCAAACAAGTTCCTCCGTTCAATCATCCATCGACGCCCCCTGCTCACCCTGCGTCTGAATACAGACCTTCTTCCACGGACTCCTTCCTTTCTCGCCTCACTACTTACAAAATCACTACATACGCCAACAAACCACCACAAATCGACGCCGTTGCCGCAGCAAAGTGTGGCTGGATCAATGATGGAAAAGACAGGCTCGTCTGCGGAGTGTGCGACGTATCTTGGGTGCTTGCTGGCCACGAGGGTATGAACAAAGACGCTGGTAAGAAGGTAGGTTCGACGTAGGCCAACCCACTGAAATTTCGATCTGTAGCTAGTGCATTAGTCGAGAAACAACGCGTTTCTCTCGTAGAAATGCACAAGGATGGATGTCCTTGGAAGGCCAGGCAGTGCGAGTGTGAGCAGTATATGCTGTTGTTTTAACATGGGATTCTGACATTTTTGTTTCTTAGCCTCGGTGTATCGGGTACCTCTCCAGGCACCTACTGCAACGGTCCGCAGATTGAGAGACACGGCGCTATCCCTCGAACCCCTAGTCACCCATGTAGCTATTAAACATCCACTCGTGTGTTTGCTCCCTTCCCTTCTTGCTGGCCAATTCCTGATCACAGGATGCTCAGACCCCTTCACAACTGGTTTCTCTACGTTCCATCTTTTCTGTAGCGGCGTCCGAAAGATGGGGATCAGAATGCGATCCCACCATGGACGTGGACGAGACTACTCATGCGGTAGTCCCCTCAGACTTTGCTATTGCTGTTGCCCTCTTTGGATGGGTCCCAGCGCCAACTGCGACTCGTAGTGAACGCCGTCGCACAACTTCCTTGTTTGTTTCACGCCCGGGGTCATATGGCCCTTCCGCTTCTATGCCTCCGACCCCGTCGCTTTCGCGTACCAGTTCCGTCTTGAGCCACTTCCGAGAGCGGGCAAGCACACCAACACCGTCCGCTTCACCCCGGATGAGTATCTCCCAATTCAGTACATCGCCGGATCGCATAAGTGCATATTTGCACTCGAAAAATTCGTGTTCCAATACCACCGTTACTGTTCCCCAAGACGCCTCACTCGTGTATTGCGTCCTCTGTCAGCGGCGGGTTGGTCTTTGGGGATATTCTAGGAACGAGGCAACGACATCGTTAGTACAGGATGAGCACTCTGCATCTGCATCTCGTGAACATCAGAAAGAGTTCAACTTGGTGAAGGAACATCGATCCTACTGCCCTTACATTGTCCGTTCGTCAGTGGTTCCTTCATTCTCGCATCGGCCTGCGTCGGATTCGCTTGGAAACGCAATAGAGGGTTGGCAAGCAGTGCTTACTGTTGTTCAACGTTACGAGCTTAGCCAGCGGCAACGTGTATCTCGATTTCTGCCTGGCAACGATCCGGACAGCCAAGCATCCTCTGTGGAGTTGAAAGGAGTCGAGGCTATGGTATCCGGCGTGAAGACTAATGGGGTCAGTACTGAAGCATCCGTTCCTCGACCATCACTGAGGTTGGGTTTTATACAGGGTCGAGAATTGTTGAGATATGTCAAGGCTCTTTTAGGTTAAGTTCATACATTCATATCGATTGCCATGTAAGCTCTCGAATAACGTGCTTGCTGCCATATATGTCCCTCTTCATGTGTCATATCACATTCGTAGTCACCATATGCTCGGGCCAACTCCATCTCATATGTTCTGAAAATCGGTGTTCTCATTTCTGACCTCCTACTAAACACCTGAAACAATCCAGATCACGATGTATTACCCGATTACTGCAAGCGGTGGATCAGCACAGCCTAATTCCAGCCGCTGAAGAATAATTCAAGGAATTTCTCATGAAGTTGAGCCCTAGTGATGCCGCAGTTCCTCAGTGGCAGGTCAGGGACGTTGTGGACGTTCAGATGTTTTCCGCCTTGGATCATATTTTATTTGAAGTTCAGCTACTTAGTGAGTCTCTATATCGTTATAAAGGGAGCTGACCGCCGTTCCCACTAGGATGCCACTTTGTTGCAACCGTTTACTGAGGATTTGTCCGTCAGTGGGGGGACGGGACTACGACTACTCCTGGTTGCCTCGAGTCTCGCGTAGATCTTGTGGACCACCTGATTGAGCGGGCCCCCTTGGGCAAGTCACGATATCGTGGGTTTTGTGCAGCTCGATCACTGCTTGAATAGACTGCCACACATATAGATGAATTTCAAGCTATCGAGCCGGTTCACGACAACAGTTTAAGTCGGTTCTGGTAGAGATGCAGACGGCTTTCACCTGGTTCACTGTGTCGTTGCAGCGGTCAGAAATCCTTGACCCCAAAGATGGAAATGCCGATGGACGTGGCCAACCCTCCTTACACTCCATCTCCTTTCGGACCTGCTGAAGGCGCCGATGACCTTTAGTGTGTGGACCAGACATAGTGGCACTTGGTCAACACCGGGCTTCCCAAGAGATCCCAAAAGGGCAGTCTTTGCTGTCTGTCCAGGACCTAAATTGTGGGGTTTGGTGATGTGCTCTAAGCGTGGCCTTCCGGAGGCAGAATGCTTTTCCTCGCACCCTCGTTGGAATACGTCTGGGCACAGTCAAAGTGGATGGAGCTGTTTTCGATAACGAGTTGTAGTATCACATCGGTGGCATCCCGTCCGTAGAACGCGGTACCGTACCGAAGGCAATCTAAGGGCCGTCGTTGGGTGGGGCCAGCACGGTTATGGTGTTGTCAGCCCAAAGTGCCAGTGAGGCATGGGTGCGAGTCTAGAAGAGTTCCGAGTCGCCGTTTCTCACATATAAGCAGACGCTATCACTAGCCTATCCGATCTTCAAGCTTCAAGGCCAGCCGCTGATTCAAGGCAGCTACATGTGCTTACAACGCATTATTTAGTCCGGAGATGATAGGTATGATAAAGACTGTCACTGTCACCCACTCCCAGCTCCTCTCCTCTGCCGGGACTGATCCCCACCATATTCTGAGTCCGTGCCCAAATTCAACTCCATGTCTAACCTTCTTGCCAACTCTCGATCAGCTTCCTCCATCCTCTGCCTTCCTTCTTCTCGTCTTTTTCTTTCTAGCTCCTCTTCGTGAGCCTGTTCGCGCCTCGCGACCTGCATGTCCGCCTCTTCCTGTCGTCTCCTTTCTTCTCGTTCAGCCTCGTGCACTTGTCGCACGAGTGTGAGATCTGCCTCTTCCTGCCTCTGTCGTTCTGCCTCCTCTGCCTCCATCTGAGCACGCGCAAAAGCTGCATCGGCAGCTTCTTGTTCAACACGTGCTCGAATACGAGCCAACTCTTCCTGCCATCTCCTTTCAGCCTCAGCTTCCTCAGCACGCCTTCGGCGGGCTTCTTCTTCAGCGGCTTTGCGGTGATGCTCTGCCTCTTGACGTTCGCGTTGGATTCGTTCTTCCTCTTGCTTTCTGTGCTCTTCTTCTCGCTTCCTCCTCCCCTCCTCTTCTATTCTCTTGCGTTCCTCCTCCTCCCTTCTTCTGTGTTCTTCCTCTTCCCGCATCCTGCGTTCCTCCTCTTCCCTTCTTCTGCGCTCCTCCTCTTCCAGCCTCCTGCGCTCTTCTTCCCTTTTTCTGTATTCTTCCTCCCTCTTCCTGAGTTCCTCCTCTTGCCTCTCGTGCTCTTCCTCCTGCCTTTTGTGTTCTTCCTCCTGCCTTTTGTGCTCTTCCTCCTCCCGCATTCTGCGTTCCACTTCTCGTTGCTTCCACTGTTCTTCTTCCTCTTGTTTCCTCAACTCTTCTTGTCTCCGCAGCTCTTCTCCACGTCGTTGTCGATCTCCCTCCTCCATCAGCCCCCTAAGCTCTCTCTCTTCACAGGCTCCCTGCTCTTCGGTATCCTGGAGCCACTCCAGTTGTCCCCGTTCCATCTCGACTTTCTTGCTCTGTTCTTCATTTGTTGGATTTCTTGCCACTTCTTCCAGAGTCACTCCCACCTCCTCCCCAAGTACACTTCCTGCTTTTGCAACAGCAATAGGCTCAACCTCGTTTCGTTCCCCCTCTATTTGTCTTTGTCTGACAACATCTTCTGCGCTGCGAGCAGGTGCGATGTTTGGGGCTAGTTGAGAGGGTAGCGGTGTAGTAGTCGGTGATTGACTCAAGGAAGTGATAGGAGTAACGCTTTTTTGAAGTGGAGGCCCCTGGCTTGGCGCTAATGATGGTGCTGGCGTCTGCGAAGGCTGCACAACGGAGACCGGGACGGAAGGACCTTTTCCACTCTGGTTATGCAACGGCGGGGGTGGTGGTGGTGGCGGTGGAGGAGGAGGAGGAGGGGGTGAGAAATATGACCGAGGCTGGTGTGGTAGCTGAGGAGCATATGGTTGGGGTGTCTGTGAATGAACGGGTGACTGAACAAGTGGTGGAGGGGGAGGAGCTGCGAAGTACGATTGCTGAGGCTGTTGAGGGTAGGTGTGCAAGTGAGGTGGAGCCATTGATAGCGACAAAAGGGGTGAACTCACGGTTTGAGAATACAATGGTTGTTGCTGTGGTGCAACAGGGGGTTGACTGCCCGTTACAATGCCTGGGAGGTTGTGCTGTTGGTATGGATGTGGAACATCGGGAGGATGCGGAGTCTGAGTGTAAGGAAGGTGCTGAGGATAGTACTGTTGTTGTTGGGTCGGTGATAGATATTGCTGCTGCGGTTGTGGTGGGTATGGCGGTTGTTGCTGTTGTTGCTGGGTACTGTGCAGCTGAGGACATGTTTGAGGTGGGGACACAGGTTGTGGCGTCGGAGGTTCGCTTGGATATTGGGTGTATTGTTGGTGGTGAGGTGGAGGCGATATCACGGCAGAAGACGTGTCGTAGAACTTCTGAGGCTGTCCAGGTGTGTAGGGAGACTGGAGAGGCATCGGACGTTGAGACGGAGAGAACGTCCGCGGGTAGCTCTCTTGAGTCGGAGTGGATACGTAACCCTGCGAATTTGGCTGCACGTAGATCTGACCCGGAGGTCCGTAGGTGAAAGAATCGTAATCCCCGGTCGCATAGACGCCTCGCGGCTCGTGCCCTTGAGTAGGCCCCGGTGAGGAAACGAATGGGGTGGGAAATGCCAAAGGAATATGATCTTCAACATGTTCCTGTACAACAATAGAGGGTGCTGAACCAACCCTTTCCCCTGTCATGGATGTTATCCCGGGAGAATAACCTTGCACCGAAGCCCGTAACTGAGAAGAGGATGGTGATGGTGGCAGAGTAGATGTATCGCTTAAAGTCCTCCTCTGAAGCTGCTCAGGAAGCATCTCGGGAGGTGGACGACCCGTGCTCATCACTCGGTTCCGACTCTGTGGAAGCATCGGCGTGGTGCCGCTGCGTCCCCCTGGATGAAGGGCGGCAGGGAGCGACGGATTCTTTCCAGAACCAACGTCAGATGGCTCGTGGTCGACCGGAAGTGGCGGCAGTGAATCATCCTTGTGTTTTATAGCGACCACAGAGGTAGCACCCCCGTTTAGTGCTTGTTTAGATGCCAGGCTCTGGGGACTGTGAGCGGGGATCAATGACGATGGGATCTGGTTCACAGCAGCCGGGGGTGGTTGCCTTGGCTTTCTCTCTTCAGAAACAGGGGGGGAACGTCCAGACCGCGAGGACGGTGAAGTCGACGATGAGGTCGATTGTCGACCTTGCGCAAAATATGAAGCAGGACGCGCAAGTCGATCGGATGGGCTAAGTTTTGTAGGTCGACGCATCAAAGGCGGTGGAGAATTCGCATAGAAAGTCATCTCAAGATAAACTTCTCCCCTAGCACCTGCCGAAGTCTCGAGAGGGACCCAGTCTAAAGGCGTCAACAGTAGCACGCTCCTCGTCAGCTGCAACAAATCATTCACCCGAGAGATAGATTGCATACCGTCGAACTCGCCGCTTTTGAGCATTTCTTCGATGTCCACTGTCCCCTTTCCCAAAAGCACATCCTCCCCTCGCTGTTCATCTTTGTAACAGGAAACCTCCAAGATCCTGTTTACCCTGTCTTTCCCTACGTCGGCAAGGACTGGAAACCGGAGCTCGTCATCCCACACTGGATGCTGGCCACCCTTCGGATCGACCTTGGTTCGTTTCTTCAGACCAGAGAGGGACGCTTGAGTATAGGGATTCTGTTTGTAAAACGAGGGCTGGTGGAGATGTCGAGCTTTCAATACGACGACGACGAGGGTGCCGACCTCCTTCTGCTGGGACATGATCGGCTAGGTTATTCGCTTGATGGACTAACGGGATATACGTCTCCAACTTGTTGTTCCTTAGGGCTGTGTCAGCGATCAGAATTGCTACGAACTCAGTCAAACAATGAAAGCGGGATGAGTCGGAGCGATACCGAGAGTCATCGAAAGCGCGACGACAGTCATAGAATCAGGACTACGGGTAACAAATTCGGTCTAACATTCCTAACCCCTCAAATCCATGCATAAGAGACTCAGTGGGATGAAATCGATTGCACCTAGTAGTGAGATGCGCACTGAAAGGCTACCGCACATGTGGCACCCCCCTTTCGGCGGTCTGCTAATACACACTGGCAACACCTTCATCATTTCACTCCACACATCGTAGTGTTTTTGTACTATACCTACATCCGCGAATTTGAACGAACAAAAACAACACAGTAGTTCTCTTGATAATCCGTGGAATTTGCCTTTGTCACACTGAGTGTCACTCGCCGAGCATGCTGAATTCAAATATGGCCACTGACCGCTGCAGCCACGTGACGCCGATCCGTTTTGCACTACGTCGTACTGTTTGGTGGTGGTCGCCGGGTCATCGGGGACAGCAAACTTCTCCAGAATATGAGACCCGGATGGAGCTTACTGTCAAGGACCTCACTGATGTGATTTACAAGATGTTCAGTGCGGCTGCCAGGGCTCACACTGGGTGAGTACGTGGCCCGAGAT